>OMKN01032031.1:1430-15571 GCA_900302345.1 Melanonus zugmayeri | reverse complement strand
CGTAAGTCTGTGCGAATGAGGTTGCAATTATTATGGCCGCGATGAGGCCATGATCATAACAGTGTTTGTAGATTTACGTTAATTATGCATAAATAGTGTTCGGAAGGAGGCGATAACTTTTGCACATTTTTACGTTTATGTTTACTTTTATCCTCTAGGCCTATTGCATATTGTGCTCTCTCTCTCTCTCTCTCTCTCTCTCTCTCTCTCTCTCTCTCTAGCTCTCTCTTTAATTTGCATTGGAAAGAGGTGTACGTTCACAGAATCTGTTGCGCCTTAGAAAGCTGGTTTTAAAGTTTAAAGTTCAGTTAGATGATTATTTTTAAGCCATATTTGTCATTGTTTCTTTTTGCTTTTGGGTATGCAGTGTTTCCCCTCCATCTCATGTAGTGTTTCCCCCTCCATCTCATGTAGTGTTTCCCCTCCATCTCATGTAGTGTTTCCCCTCCATCTCATGTGTCATTTAATTATTGGATATTTAAATCTGAATGGAGCATGGCGTATCCTAAAGAGGGCCTCCCTGTATGAATTGATGGACATCAAGCGGTTGGATGTACTTTGTATGCAGGAAACGCACAGCACAACAGACAACGAGATTGCATGGAAAAAAAGAGTGGTGTGGGGGTGTGTTTTTATCCCATAAATCTAATAATAGTGGTGGGGTAGGTTTTGTTTTCTAAAAACAATGTAAACCATGCTCATATCAGGTGGATACTCCAGTCGAAGGCCGTTTAATCAGGATTAAGGCACACTATGAAAATGTTACAATATTTTTTTAGCAATATATATGCACCAAATAATCGGACTGAAAGAATACTGTTGTATTGTTTTAAGCATCATTTATACTTTTAAGAGTTGTTGTATAGTGCCTGTTGGTTTCACTGATCATTGTCTAGTGAAGTGTTATTTTTTTCATAGAGAATCAAATTTAAAAAAAAAATCTTAACACAGTCCTTTTTAAATGATACTAGTTTTAAAAATGCTTTTAATTTCTTTGGGGGAAAATACACAAAAACTAAAGCTGATTTTAGATTGTGAACAGTGGGGGGATGTAGGTCAGATCAAGTGTGTCAACAGTACACCCTCAATGTCACAAGAGACAGAGCCAGGTCAATGAGAGAACTGGAGATAGATGTGGTGGATCTACAGTGTTTAGAGATCGAGGCCATATTAAATACTGCTAAAAAATCTGCTTCGGACAACCTACTAGACACTGCAGCACAGGGGGTGCTAGTGAGGTCACATTTTCTGAACACCACACAGATGGATGCACCATCTCAGTATTATCTGGAGGAAAACAAATGGCCAAAGAAAGCTCATCCATTCACTTGTTTCCAACTCTGGAACAACACTGTCAGAACCCGCAGAATTAAGGAGATATGCAGCTGACTTTTATGGACACTTAGACAAAAGTGAACATAAAGATGACCCTTTATTGTCATTCTATAGTGGTCTCCCGAAGGTCCAGCCTGACGCCACTCTGGATGCAGTACTTTGTGCAGAGGATCTATATGCTACAGTACAGAGCTTGCAGAGTGGTAAAGCTCCAGGAATATATGGTCTGTCTGCTGATTTGTAAAAAGTATTCTGGTCAGTGATAGGGGTGGATGTTCTGGCTGGAGGGTGGTTACCAATGACTTGCAGGAGGCCAGTGATGCTTCCTAAAAAGGGAGATTTGCAGCAGTCCACGTCTTTCCCCAGACTCCCCATGGCTACCGTATCTTGTTTAATTTAGTTATTGCCATGGGAATAACATGGGAGTTTTTTTTTTGCTCGATTGGTTCCCGATCATGGCGTATCTATACC
Organism: Melanonus zugmayeri; assembly: GCA_900302345.1. Lineage (NCBI taxonomy): Eukaryota > Metazoa > Chordata > Actinopteri > Gadiformes > Melanonidae > Melanonus > Melanonus zugmayeri. The sequence goes on along the minus strand of OMKN01032031.1, from coordinate 13,765 downwards.
TCCGACCGGAAGGGAGTGGCTGGAACTTCACTGGAAGTGGCTGGGATGTATCTGTCTTCTCAGTCAGCCTGGTCAGGTACAGGGGGTACAGGTACAGCCTGCTGGTCCCCCATCATTTTCCCCACAGGTCCTTCACAATTTTTTCCTAATTTGTTTCAAATGTTCCTAATTTAGATTTTTATCGTTTATCAAGTTCAGTTTTCGAAGAAAGTTAATACGCTGTTGGCCCTTCTTAAAAAGTAGCATCAGCCCATTGGTCCCAGGAGAGTTTGTGATCTATGATAAGACCAATATACTTAAACTCCATCACCCCTCCATCTCCTGATCCTAGATAGAGTGGGTGGTGGAGCATAAAATCTAAAATCAGTTTTTTTGGTCTTGGATGTGTTCAGATTAAAATGTGAGGCCTCACACCAGTCGACAAAGTCGTTTAGAGCTGGGACCATGTTTGACTTCATCCTGCTCCAATAAGCTGACAAAAGCGGTGTCATCCGCAAACGTAATTACATGGTGTCCTCCAGGGTATCTGCTGCGACAACAGTATGTGTATAAAATATATAGCAAAGATGGTGTGCCAATAGAAGTAAAACGCGCCTCTGACATAAGTGTTGCCTACCCTTACCCTTTGAGATCTGCCCATAAGGAAATCCAAAATCCTTGGGATTAGTTTTTGAGTCCAATCCAAACTGCTCTTTCAGTCTGTCAGCCAGGAGTAATGGGTGGATTGTATTAAATGCAGAAGAAAAATCTGCAAAGAGAAACTCGTGCATGTGTTTTACAACCCTCCAGACGCATATACATAAAGTTTAAAAGCATTACAATGGCGTCGTCTGTCCCTCTTGCAGAGCGCTAAGCAAATGGCAGTGGATCCAGGACCTGCTTACATAAGTTGATAATGTGGGTTTTAATAATCTTCTCGAGGGATTTAACTACCGGTGAGGTGAGGGAAATGGACCTGTAATCATTGGGACAGGATGGATGAGAGACTTTGGGCAGGGGGACCACGATTGATGTTTTCCACAAAGACGGGAGCACCTGGGTATCCGGTGAGCGTTGAAAAGACAGAGCGGAAAATCCCACTCAGTTGGGCTAAAGGGGTGTTTCAACACCCTGCCACCGATGTTATCTCAAACCGATGGGCTCTCAAACACTCCGCTGCACTGCCTCCTCCTCGGCGATGAGTGTGTTGTGTGTGTGTGTGTGTTCTCCATCCCAGGATTGTCCGTCTCTTGCCAAGCAGGAAGCACTGCCCCCTGTCTCAAAGCAGGTAAAACATGTGTTCAGCTTGTTCATTTGCTTTCCTCCCTCGAAGTTTTTGTCACACCCTTCTTTCCTCTTTTCCTCTTGCGGCCACCGTAAAATAAATTGCAATCTCTTGTAATCTCTGCAGGGATGTTTGCATCGGGCTTATTCCAATCACTTGAGTAGGAGCTATGTTGCAGGAGGAAATCTCTGCTGTGGCGGTATGTGTGTGTAGTGTGGAGGGGCATGGCTTAGCATCGGGAGGTAAACAAGGGAGGCGGGGTGGCTAATTCCTGGGTGGGACGCAGTTGTGGGGGATCAATGATTAGTGGACTATATAGTGATCGTTTTTTCATTGTTCCCACAGTGAGGCTGGTTCCTGAGACCACGATGCCGGCGTGCTCCGTCTGTAGACACTACCCTGATCTCACTCCGTCGCCAAGTTTGCCAGCGGGTTAGTCGGACGGGTACTCGATACCCCCGTGAGCAGCCTAACAAAATAAATAGAGACTGTGGCTGGCAATTCTGCCTCTGACTCCTTCTTCCGCACGGTGGTGGAGTTGACTGGTCCAGACTTAGATGATGCTGCAGCTTTGATTGCACATCTGGGAGTAGCATCATCACGGTTCACTCAGCAGCTGCTGGACAACTGGAAACATCAGCTGACTGGTCATGAGTCCTTCTAAGGTCTTACTGTAATGGCCCTAGTCGGCCTCATTGTAATGATCCTTTCCCTCCTGTGAAGCTTCGTCCTGATTTTAAAGACTGCTCAGGGTGTTCGTAAACACTGGTAAAGTGTTGGATTTTAACAACTTTACCGGTAAACTGTCTTATAACATATTTTAAACAAATGCAGGCTGGATGGTGGGTCTGACTGTCCCTGGAGGGCTCACTTGGGCCTGAAGGAGGACGTCACACCAGAGCGGAGGGTGCTCTACGAACCACCGTTAACGGAGAGGATTGGTGATCTGCAGTGGAGAGTTCTGCATGGGATTGTTGCGGTTAACTCTTTTATTTCTTTGTTTTAAACCCCAGCGTGTCAAACATCTGTCCTTTCTGCACACAGAGAGAAACAGTTTTTCATTGTTTTCTAGAGTACCACAGACTATCTCCTCTTTTCCTGCGGCTAACTAGGTTTTTTTATATTGTTTGGGAAAGTTTTTTTCCCCTGCTCATTTTTGGTTTCAAATACAGCAAAAATGTTGAAGCACAAAAGTTGTTAAACTTTATGATTGGCCAAGCAAAGATGACAATCTATCTAAGCCGAAAAAGAAAAGTAGAGAATTATTGAGTATTGACGCACAGTTGTGGTTTACCTGACGGGTGAAGTCCAGAATGAAGGTAGAGTTCAGGTACTGTAAAGAAATGAAGGACATAGATGGATTCATATGCAGCTGGTGTTACAGAGGAGCACTCTGCTCTGTTGTTGAAGGAGAGATGATTTTTACGTTCATTGACCTACGTATGTGTGTTGGTATTTTTTGTTGTTCTGCATATATATGTTGAATGTAAACATATATATATATATATATATATTCTATTTTTATTTATATTTGTATTATTTGTATTATTTTGTTTTGATAAGTTATGTTATTGTAGATATGGAAATTGATTAAGAATAATAGCTTCTAACATCTCTCTCTCTCTCTCCCTCTCTCTGTGTTTGTGTGTGTGTGTGTGTGTGTGTGTGTGTGTGCTGACTGGCTGTGTTTGCTGAACGGTTTGTAATTATCCCTGGGTCTCCACTGGGCAATATTCCCGGACACCACAAGCTAGCATGATGCTACCTCACCCTACCACCACCACCACCACCAACGCATGTCGGTATGGAAACTAAGAGGGGGGGGGAATAGCATGGACACATCATGAAAAAAGAAAAGAGTAATGGACAAATAAGTATGTTGGCTTGTGCACCGATGGGAAGGAGGTTATACAATATTCCTGGCATTTAGAAAGTCCCCAGTGTGTGTGTGTGTGTTTTATCATTTTCTCTTCTTCTTGACTTCATAGCATTTTCTTCTTTTCTTTTTTTCCGTCTTGGTTGTTTATTTGTTTAGTTGTTTTTTTGTTTTTTTGTGTCCGCAGTGTAGCTCGAACACCATGTATACACCGCCTGGGGGTCTGTGGTATTACAGTATTAAAAATACTTTTCATATTGTCTTAATTGCGTTCACATGTCCTGATGGAACCACATGTGTAGACCATACATTCTGTCCTTGTTACACCTCAATTTTAAGACCTAAGTTGTAAAATCACAACTTAGGTCCATATCTTTTTAAACTTACTTTAGAATTGCAAGCAGTGTTCAGCCATGAAGTGAATAGGAAGCTATTAGGTAAAGACATGTTTATCAATGAAATTATGATGTACTTCCATTTTCCCAGTAAACCTTGGGATGTGTGATTAATATGCAATATTAATAACACAACGTTGTATTTCAGATTGGCCCAAACACTGCAGATTGACACAAGTATCTCATTTATTTATGAAGCAGAGGATATAGAAAGTGATGAAAATGTTTTGACTTAAAAACAATCTTGAATGTAATGAAAGTACATTTTCATGCACCAGAAAAAGAACAAAAACAGAAAACCAGACCATGATGCCAAACCAAGAGGGATATTTCCAGTGAAATTGTTTTGGAAGAGAAAAGAATGAGGAAAGAAAGGAAAAGAAAAGAAAGAGGCAATGTCCATGGACATCCATCCATCTCCTTTTACTCGTTTACCTGGTGAGGCGTGTGAAGAATGAGGAGGATGCCTGTCAGGATAAGGCAGCAAGACACCTGCAGTGCAGTCTATTGCAGTATCTCTATCTCTCTCTCTTTCTGTGTCTCTCTCCCTCTCTCTCTCTCACTCACACACTCACTCACATACACACATATGCACGCACACATGGACTCACACACAAACGCACATGTGCACACACGTACGCACACACACACACACACACACACACACACACACACAACACACACACACACACACACACACACCTTCTGGTAAGTTAGAGACTCTGTTTAACCTTACTTGCATGTCTATAGAGGTGTGAGTACCTGGGACACACACACACACACACATGAGTGCACTCAGAACATCCATATGTTATGCATATCTCCCACCTAATTTACCTATATTAACATCATCGCAGCATACGATAACGATAACGGTTTGTGACTGCAGGCCGAGTCAAAAAGCATAGACTGGATGTGACGTCCAGCATTATAAGAGCATTACAGAGGAAGAGGGCCCTCACTGTGCTACGCGTCGTATTCCAGGTGGTTATGATGCCGCCATAACCCATCATATCTGACATCCTGGACAAGGTGTTCCCACGGAATATATCTGCATTCAGAGATGCTGAGCCTTGCATATATTCACATTTTTGCGGAGATAATATGGAACATCTCGCCATCCCCATGCCTTCCGTATCTAAGATGGCAGCGTAATGAGATCTCGCATCCAGAATATAACATCTGGAATTTCACATGTGCATAGCAGCGATAACACGGTCGACGTTATTAATGGCTATCAGAGCGGCGGTATCGCCAGCGTAGCGAATCAGAGTGAACGAGACCTTTAGTCCCTTCAGAGGCCACACTGACTTGACTTTTCAACGTCCCACATTAGTGACACCTAAAGGCGACTCCAGAAGAGCTTCAAAATCCATCCTCGACCACCTTGGTGTTCACCCCCACCCGCTTCCATCTGTGCCGCCATCACCATCTGGGGCCGTGTCTTCTTCTGTACAACGTACGCCTATCTGCTTAACCCTTGTCTTTGTAATTAGTATTTATTTAATTTGTATGTTGTTTTGGTTGAAACTTACTTAACTTATTGTGTTTAGTGTTGAGGTTTCTCAACTATGTTTCCCCCCAAAAAAGTATAGTCATAGTTTATGCCACACGCTTAAAATGAAGAATTCTAGAAAAATGTAATCTTGACAGTTTTTACCAAACAGCTGGTCTTTTAAATGCTTTATTAAATGCTTTATTAAAGGCTTTATTTGTAACTAACATTCAGATTTTTTATTAGCGAATATCATCAAATAATAGAAGCACATTTAAATGTTAGACTTTGAAGCACTTGTTAAACAGATGGCTATTGGTGTAATTCTCACACACACATACACACACACACACACACACACACACACCCTTTTTAACTCCAAATTATAATGATTTAACATTCCTTGTGCAGAAACAAGTCGTAGGTAGCTTGGAGAATTAGAATGAAAAACAGTGTTTTCTAATTAAGGGAACTATTGGTCACATAATCAATAATCCATGGGATAAAATACACCAACAAAACCCCAAAGACAAATACACTCTGATCCAACGTGAATTGGTTTGGAGACGTTATTCAGGGATGTCCACAGGTAGACTGCAGACACCGGGGCTCGAACCCAGAACCTTTCCGCCTGGAGTCAAACACCTTAACCGCTACACGATCACGCCTGCATGACTCCCCTGTCGTAAAGCACCGGCACCGTAGCGGGGGTTATACAGGGACAAATATAATTTCAAAAATGTGTTAAAGGAGATGTCACCTCAGCCGGTCCTCTCTGGTGCTTGGGTTGGGCGTGGGGCTTGGAGATGGATGCAGGGAGCGGGGGCAGTTAGGAGTCCCGGCGGTCCGGGGTCGGTGAACCTCTTAGGCGTGAAGAGAGCGGAAAGCCCTCCGTCTCATACTAAGCAGCTTCTCGCAATATTCTGTGGATGTGTTTCATTTCCTTTGCTCCCCCTTCTCTCACGACACACATGCTCCACAACGGCTTGTGTTGTTGTTGTTGTTGTTGTTGTTGCTGCTGCTTAGTCATTTAATTCAATGTTGTCATGGTAGGTTGTTTGATTCACTAGTGTTAAATATGCTCCAACAAGTCAAAAGTAAAAAAAAGTCAAGCCACATAGCATAGATTGTTCATATGAATGACATTCCATTGAGTCCACTATTCTCACTGGACCCATATGGAGAATTGAATTATAGGTCGGTTAGTGTCAAACTCATTTGATGCATATAGTAAATGCATCATACACATGGATACGGACAATTAGCATATGTTAGCATATGTAATTGAATCTCAATCACAGCTAATTCAATGCAGAGAATGGCATTATTGACCATTATTAACAAGCTTCTTGTCTTTGGCAGGTGTCTCGTCAGTGGGCCGGCTATGTAAGGCTTACAGGCGTTGTTAATAAATGGTCAGGGCATCACATGTGTACGTGATTTTGAATGTGATTGAATCATGAATCTGCACACAACTGGGAACATATTAACAGGTGAATATTTCCATTCTCTTCTCATTTCGTGTTTTTGGCATCAGTGGGTTTCTTCTTCTCCCGAGGCTCAATCACATGGATGTGTCAAAAGACATATGCCTATTATTCAAAGAAGATAATACGTGAAAAAAGTGATATAGTGAGATGTTATTATTTCACTATGTCTCAAATCACCGCTGAAGTAGGCTTCTGTACCGTCGACCTTCTAGCCTGCTGTTACTAGCCGTACAAGCCTTATTATCTGGTGCAGACAATGCATCAAAATGACAAGGAAACAGAATCACTCTGCTGGTTAAAAAATAAATAAATAGATAACGCAAAGTTCCACAATGAGATTGTACACAGTGTTATGTATTGCCAGAAGCTAACATTTCCAAAGGCTGGGTAGGGATAATGAGGGTTCGTCTCCGCGGGTTCGCACGTGGTGGACCGCAACATGCGCTGACCTATTTGCCTCGTCAGAAGCTTCAAAGCCTTTTTCCTGGCTCTCCAAGTCTGTGACAATCGTACTTTTTTATACAGTTGGACCGCTAATGACAAAAATAGAGCATTGAGTCCTTCAGATGTGAAGAACTGTGAGATCAGCTCGAAAAAACACTCAGACTACACAAGGACTGGCTTAAATGTATGGAATATGAACAAAATGTGTTTTGTCATGTTCATTATTATTTCTCCTTTACACAGCATAACAACAATATTGCGTTGTAGTCACTAATGCATCTGCTAATGTAGTGTAATGTAATGCCAGCGTTTCATTGTGTTGCTGAGAAACAAACAAGGTACACATTAAACAGCCCCCCCCAGCACACTTATAGGTTATAACTGCCTTCATGAGTACTCCTAGAGCTGGACGCAATATAAAAAGAAAAAGACATCTCCTGATTGGGAGTCTGCACCAGCATCCCAGGACCCTCCCCCCTCGTCCTCTCAACCACACACACTGATGTGGACGATGATGGCAGCGGCGAACCCCCAACCTGACACCCAACAACCTGTAATGCAACTCCGCGATAGCGTCCCCAACCTGACACCGAACAACCCATAATGCAACACTGCGATAGTGTTCTCCAACCTGACACCTAACAACCTGCCACCTAACAACCCATAATGCAACTCCACGATAGCGTTCCCAACCTGACACCTAACCCGTAATGCACCTCCATGATAGCGTTCCCAACCTGACACCTAACACATAATGCAATTCTGCGATAGTGTTGTGCTTTTTTGAGCCCATCTTAATTTTATTTACATTTTTTTACTTCTTTGTATTCCAAAAAATCATTAAATGTTATGACAATTAAATATTCTTAATTTCCATCTTAATTTGTGAATGGGTATATACGTATAACAGATCATCAGAGATCGGAGCTGCCAAGCCCCTGCCGAGAGTGAGAAAACACCTTCATTCTCACCTTACCTACCTGTCTCTGAGATTCCTCCTGCTCACACACTCCCATACATCCATTACACACACACTTCACTTCTGTATCAGGGAGTTCTTCGCCCAGCAACATTTCAAACTGCAACTTGGGGGTTGGCGGGTCACACAGGTGTGTGGAGGGGGGGGTATGTGGAGTGTGTGTGTGCCTGGCCCGGGTCAGACTGATTGGACTCTGGGGCTGGGTGAGGCTGCACACCTGTGGTGCATTGATCAATCGAGGCCACAGGTTAAACCAGCCGTCACCACACACACTTAAGAGGAGAGCAGTCAGCAGTATACCACCTGCTCTGCCTGCAAACCATTGTTTGTAATAAACCGGTTTTCAACATATACCCGTGTCCTGGTCGCCGTTGGAGCCCAAGAAAGCCACTTCGGTGGCGTGCAGCGAGGTTCGACTGCCACAGGCATCTTGCTCAAGGAGGCCGACATCAGGTAGACTACTGACATTGGGGTTCAAACCCAGAACCTTCCGGCTGGGAGTCAAATACCCTAAACACTAAGCTAGTAGTAGTAGTAGTAGTGGTAGTGGTAGAAGTAGTAGATAATAGTAGTATTGCATTATCGGTACATGATCATGCAAAGCCATGAACTTGTGCTGAATCCCATTAAATTCCCCCCCCACCCAAAAAAAAAGGACAAAACAAAATGAACAAATATGACGCCCGAGCAAATCGTCCAGTAAATTAAATAGTTTGTGAGTTGCGTGTGTGTGTGTGTGTGTGCCTTGGGATGGGGGAAAATCAATTAAGTGGGTTAGTCCAGTGGGTGTGCGTCTGCTGTTTCTTCCAGATAAGAACATTTCTGTTCTTGATTTGGTTATGCCAAGAAGAGATTATCGTTTGGCAAGAGCCATGGTGGGTCTCACTCATTACGTGGGTTATTTCCAGTTCTCCGTACCGGCGCCAAAGCTTTATTCATTATTTATTTAGTTGTTGTGGGTAATGTGAGTAATCATTCAAACACTGTGTATGCTTCAGTCTTTCAAGTTTCCTCAAGGTTTTAGCGTCCAACATTCCCATCATCATCTGACAGATGACATGTTGAAACTATTGCATTATTCAAAAAAACTGAATAATTGTGAAGGGTGTATTCATGTTGAGACCTGGGTCATTACATTTGTTTTTCTGCTGGATTTGGCCATTGTGTCCTTTATACATGGTTTGAGGCATTTCAACAAAAGGAAGCAAGGTTTTTTCTGAGTCAGCAGGGAGTCTGTGGATAAACCGCACTGCCAAACAGCAGCTTATTCACCTAGCGGCCATCTTGACTCATCTTGGCTAGCTGGGTGGGGAAACTGAATATGGAATCTGCATTCAGTTTCCCCACCAAGACGTAGGATGGTAGATGGAACCAAGATGGCCGCTATAGGTGAAAAAGGGCCATTGGTGCTTCAACATAATTGGTCTCATGTGAGGTAGCTTACCAACCCTTTTTCTTTCCCGTCGAATACATTGTTAGATGTTACATAAAATTGGACTTAAGAACCATGAAATGTCTTTCATGTTGGAAGCTGTGAAGGGAACCTTGAGCTATGGCTATTTGTGTTATTTTCATTTGCTTGAAATACAGGGACTTAAAGCACAGCTATATCTCCAGTGTACAAAGTGTCGTCAAAGAGGGAAAAAAACAAAACACGAGACAAAAATATGAAGATATTCCAATTCATTATTTTATATATATACTTTTTTTTAACCTTTACTCCAATGGGGAATGTTCTGGGGGTTGACCTTGAATGCAGTCTGTTCAAAAGGTTCACTAATCACACGCTGGTCCCATGCCTCCATGCAGGTCCGGGTCAGAAATGAAAAGGCCTGTCGTTGTGTGTAATTGTTGTGCGTGACAAAGTGCCGAGCTGCAGGACTAAATACAACCTGACAGTGTGGAGAGAAACGGAAAAAAAGGAGAGAACAGGGATTTCTCCTTTGATGCCTTATCCCCCGTCCCCCGTCCCCTCTGTCAACGATAAGGCTGGTTGTGGGGGTTTGGGGCGATTTTCCCTCTGGAAGAGGAGGAGGTGGAGACTGCAGTAGCTATCTGTTACTACACACACAGACTTACGGGGGTAGACCGGATGAGATCAGAGATCTGGGGGAGAGGAAGGAAGGGGGATGCTAGACTCTCAGTTCCCAGATAGCACAAAGCCGGCGGGCCCACGGCGGAACTCCGGCTTTTTTGCACATGGGTATCCATGGGTATCCATGGGTATCCATGGGTATCCAATGGTCCACCAGCAGCCGCTGGTCAACTGTTCTGCTTTTAATCCGCCGTCATTCCACCGGTTGTTAGTTTATACATATAGTAGGTTTATTCAGCCTGTATCATCTTAAATTCTAATTTTCTATTGTTTTTTTTTTAAACATACATGCAATCCAATACAAGATCCTACTATGACAAAGAACAGCACATATTTCTTTATCAATGTATTTTAATACAAAATGTTAACAATTCATTAACATTTAACAGAACAATAACACAATAAAATGGAGTACAGAAGTACACCAGTACCCTGCTAGACACCCACCGGTACAAAACTACCAGAATACACCAGTACCCTGCTAGACACCCACCGGTACAAAACTACCAGAATACACCAGTACCCTGCTAGACACCCCCCGGTACAAAACTACCAGAATACACCAGTACCCTGCTAGACACCCCCCGGTACAAAACTACCAGCAGAGTGCTGCTCTGATTACGACAGAATACCGCTGGTGGAAATGATGGGTGTGCATCTGGGTTATAATGGTAATAATGTGGGACCCAGCAGTCCTACTATGTTACAGCAGAACCTCTGGGGGGAGACGGCGCAGAGTCTGGGCCGGAAACCAGAAAATGAAATCAGCGGAGTTACGCCTCGTCTCCTGTTTCATTACGGAGATATTCTACCGAAGAAAACTAATTTGCACGAGTGGATGAATCTTTCATAAAGGGGGTTTTATAATAAGTGTATCTCTACAGTGGCCAGTCTACACAGTGTTAATTTGAAACCTTTATAAACACTTTTTTTACAGTTTAGTACTGCTGGTCAAGTTTGTGTTCACCAATGGCGCTCTTACAGATCCCCGCCTCCAGCAACCACGATTGGTCGAAAACAAATGCGAAACTCAGTTCACCCAGATTTGAGCTCGTCTCTCATCAGACTTTAGATATTAATCTAAAGTCTGATTTGTGAGACTACGAGGCTAATAATGATTATTGAAGACAAAAAAACAAACATCCAAGAGCCGCTCTGTCCACAAAAGGGGGGTGAGGTGAGGACACGGTGGACGTGTGGATGGATGCGCAGAACCTGAATTTGAATGGATGAATTCGACAACATTAGATAATATAATTCATATAATCCATTCTGGGCCATTCAGAAACCTTGGCGATACATTATACATGGGTGTGTGTGTGTGTGTGTGATTGTGTTTGGATGCATGGTTTGCGTGACAGCGTTTGAGTAAATCATCACAACGTTCTCATCCCCCATTGAGTCATTGCTGAGGACTTTAACTAAATGGTAATGGAGGATAATGACACCCGGAAAGCATTTTTGGCTTGTGGCTCGGTGGTGTTTTTCAAACAGAACGTCCCTGTTCTGGGCCTTTTCTGCGCTAGGCTTGTAGGGGGGAGGTGGCTAATGTTTGGATCTGTGGTGCTTTGCATTGTCTGTGGTGTGTGTATTTGTGTGTGTGTGTGCGTGTGTGTGTGTGTGTGTGTGTTGTAGTGGAAAAATATGTATTTATCTGTATTTGACTGTATTTCATTTCATCTGAATCAACTGTTTCTACTATTTGAAGCCAGGTCGCATATATGGGCCTAGCTTTCAAGCTGTGGGTCATAAATGACCTCCTGTTGTCCGTACTCAAGATAACGTGCCTATTCCCAAGGTTTATGGTATGCCTCTGAAGTCTTAATTTAGAGAACCCACCAGGGGGGTCCAGCTGTCTTTTCCTTGATCTGTTATTTCTACCCCCATTTCCTTTCCTTATCACCTGTCTTTGTCTGTTGAGTTATTTTCACTGATGCAACTGTCATTCTGTTTGGAGAGACCCCCTCCTGTGTGAGGGGTGGATAAAAGGGTGTGTGACACAATGATCTGGGCTCACTCTGTTAGAGAGTGAGTCGGTGTATGCATGCACCTAGTAAACTTCATTATTTTCTACAAGTATTGTGTGCAGAAGTCTCATCTGTCCATAGACGCAATATCCTATCTGGAAATTGCCACGACAATTGGGGGCTCGTAGTCCGGGATTCTAACTTGAAGATTCTTCAGACCTTTCAAACAGGTTAAGCGTGCGCACGGCTGGGGACTTGAGTCTCTGAGCTCTGCCTCCCAACAGATGACTGCAGGCAGCATCTGAGGTGAGACTAGGGCGCCTGTTGAAA
>OMKN01032020.1:0-12213 GCA_900302345.1 Melanonus zugmayeri | reverse complement strand
TCCCCCCCCCCCCTCATTTTATCTTGTTTGTGTTGGCTTTTATTTTTTCCAAGTTTGAACTAAGATTGGAATCCCATCATTTTACAAGCAATTGCCAGGTGTTTGATTCAGAGGTTGTTTGCCTAAGGACGTCCGTAACTTTCATTTATAGAAACGGTAAGATATTTTACACATTTGCTCCTTTTTAACCAATTGTGAAAGATGTGTTGTGCAAATTGTCTTAAAGTCTGAGTTGACTGAAACGTTGTTTCTATCGCATTTATTGTAGGTTATCTTCAGCGTGGCAATGGTTTTATTTATTTATTTGGGGGCTGCTATTCATTGTGTGGTGCGATGGCTTTTCGCCACAGAATAGCTTCTGCAAAACCAAAGTATATACCTTTCGACCTGGACCCATTAAAACAACACCGGATTTCAGTCATGGCGAGTAGGCCTATGCATTTCACTATTCTGCATATAAGCTACGCGACTTAGCAGAGTTGTGAAATGTGAGAGACGGGTTTAGTAGCAATATTTGACTGAATCTGAGAGTTACGGGAGTTAATGTTATGTTAATTTTGAATGTAAGCGTAGGCCTATTCCATTCATCTCGTCACTATTTTTGCCATTATGATGCACCTGCATATCATGTTTGTATAGGAAATAAGAGGCATATTTTTTCAACACTGGAATAATCCTGCATTCATGGGGTGGCATAACGTGGTGGGGAAGCAAGAGTAGTAATGCAATGTCTTCTGGATGCTAGAACACACATTATGTTAGGACGCAGTAGCTTACCGGCATATTGCAGCAGAAACCAAGTGCATGGCATTTAGTAGGCTGCAGATCAGTGTACTATACTACCACTGCTATGCTGTGATTTTATTTCATTTTTTCTAAATGTTTTGGTGAAATGGTCTTAAAATTGCACTGCTCGCAAAGCACTAGTACTCAATAAATCCGCCCGATTTCACTGAAGGTCACCAATCTTAACCTGTCAACGGGGAAACGGTTTGTGTAGTAGTTAAAGGTATAGGCCAAGCTTAACTCTAAAATCCTGCCTGGAAAGCCTTTTATTGTGTGAATTCACATTAGGCCCTTACAAATTAAGGTGTTTAAAAAAACAACTAAATATAGGCCCTGTGTTTTAATTGACTCGTGTAGCCCCGCCGTAGTAGTTTGACTTAATAGGCATCACCAAAAACCCCGTAACACCTGCGAAAAAAAATAACCCAATGCGCGACGTCTCTTGGGACCCTAATGATAATAATGGTCTGTCCCGCGCTTCCTATTGGCTGAGCGCTCTGATTGAGTTTACTTAGCGTTCCCGCCACCGGCCCCCGCACTCCTCCTCCACTGCGCAAACTTCGAGATTGATGTCGTGCGTTGCGGACGTCCCGTCGTAAATGACACATATCTGCAATTCGTTTGCTGCAACACATAAAAGGTAAGACAACCAAAACACACATGATGGTGGCGGGGTCGTTTCCCCTTCGTGTTGAGGTTCGTGTTCCCACGTTAACACGAACTCCATAAGGTCTCCCTAAACACGTCCAGCTCGGCCGCTCGTTTTGCGAGGTTGTCATCGTCGTTGCGATATGAATGTAATAGATATTGGCGCACAAACGCACAACGTAAAATGAATTGGTAATACTGTTGTGGTGCCAACTTTGTGTACATGTTGTCTGTGGACTGAGCTGAACACATGGACCCGCTAGCCAATTATCCTGACGAGCTGAACGATGTCAGCCGGTTGAACACATCGACGACCCGCTTCGTGCTGTTAACCTGAACTCATATCTCCGCAGTATTGCTACCGGAGTTTATATTTCACAAAGCTGTCTTCTCGTATTTTTGTGTTTTAAAAGGCAAACATTGTTTGGGCAGATGTCTTAACAATAAAGTCGTTTCCCCGAACATTTTACTCACAAACCACGTGTGCTAATGCTTGTAAGCGGGCCCCCGGCTAACTTTGTGTTTCTCATCATGTCTGTTCTGTCCTTCACTATTGAGATGAATGCCCTCGCTGGTAACACGCTGTGCCAGCCTCTCCTCGGTATGGTGGTGGTGGGGCGTGTCGACCGGGGAACACGGACCAGGTGTCTGGGATTAAATCAGATGAACATGTGGGCCCTAGCGCCCCTCTGGTGGCTAACGAAGGACCTGTTAAAGAAACTGGCCTTGGGAGAATTCACTGTTTTCAAAGGCCTTCCTCTTGTACGGGTTAATGGCTTGTTCTCCTGTTTGTTTTATATGCATGGTTTTGCAGCCCTGGGGGGTGGGGGGGGATTTGAAGCTATAATCTAGTCTAATTTATTTTAATTGGAAAATGTTTTGAGTTGATATTTGGATTACCGTTGAGATTTGTTTGAGTTTATGTTGAGTATATGCACGCATCGTCCTGTGTTTTGATAAATCCAGCACCTCTGTTGATCATTCGGTCCAGAAAAAAAGCAAGAACACTAAGGTTTAACATTAGTAGGCTTTTCAGATGTTGTTCATGTTTGCATGGTCATGGAAATGAATGAGTTTAAACCATTTAAAGCACATGTGCAGTATAGGGTCTAGCTGTATACCCATATTTGAACGGTTTTATACAGTTGTATACTGTAGTGCCTAGTGCCTACTAATGTATTCATCGTTGTGTATCAGCCAGCTTGGTTCAAAGCCTCAGGAGGAGTTTGTTGGCCGCAGCAGAAGGTGCGTTATCATCAGTCAGAAGGTCATGAATAGATTAGGTGTCGTCAAGGCAGCAAGTCAAAGCCTGACCCGTAGAGTCCGACCGATAATGGGTTCACCGATCTGTTTTCGATATTTGGAGAGAGTGCCAATCCGATAGATTTATTGTCATTTTGAACAATGAAAAACAATTAACTGTGTACTGAAATATTAAACTATAAGCTGCTACAAGCTGCAGCTCCATTTAAGCATCCATGATCATCATGCCTCAAGTTGGGTTACAAAGAAATCACAATTCTGACAATGAAAAATGTTTTTTATTAAAATGACAGATAACGTATTGCAACCGCAACATTGAATCAAACTATTTAAAAGGTAAGAACGAGGTAGTACGTTTTCCTAGTGGAATGAGTTGCGGGTGACTTCCCCACTGGGGTGCTTTGTGAAGAAATCCCAAACCTTGATTTAAAAAAAAGATTTTGCACTCCCTCTGTAAATAGGGATAAAAAAAAAGATGCATTGAATTAAATGGCATCTTAATTATGATGGACCCAAGCAACGTTTAATTATAATCCTTCTGCATAGTGTGTTACCAACTATGTACATTACATTTCAATAGTAATTATCAAATGCATAGCCAACCTTGCTAATATGGTGTTGCTGTGTGTGATGTCTAATAACTAGAGCTTCTGCATAAGTCAGTGCCCATTGGCGTATTTGCTGACATTACCTGCCACTGTGGCTGCAAGGTTGTACAGTACAACTTGCGTTGTAACGTGAACTTTTGCGACATTTGACGTGTAACGGAAAACAATGAGTCATGGTTTGTTATGCTAATAATAGCCAACGTTAGCCAGAGTTAGCAAACTGTTTAACAACAAGCTACAAGCTAATGATGTAGCAGATGAAAATAAAGCAAAATGGCATGCCGTTTTACAGACTTATATTTAAAAAAGAATACATTGGTCCATGTTTGTTGCGTTTCCAACATTACATTGCGTTTTTTAAATTGATTGTGCTTTTTGAATCATTTATCTGTACTCCAATAGGCACACCTGTCTGTCACCAGCTATTTTTAGCCTTTAACAAACAATATCACCTGGTCTCTACTTTTGATTTCTATTAATTTGGTTTAGTGGGAAAACCCCACTCGTCCGTCCCAGATCCTATGCATATCTTCTCGCATGCCCTTGCTCTGGTTTTCTGTGCCTCCTTCCACCATTTCAGAAGGTTTTTTGGTGTGTGCCGTGAAATAAAAAGAGCCGTCTTGATGTATTATTGAGCTCACACATTTCCCCCTCTAAATAAAGGCTGCTTGCTGTCAGTGCGACTCAAACGCAGGAGGGCGAGCGACTTTCCAAAGGCCGTCTGAGTCAGTCCAGTGTACTGTTTTGAGAATAAACAGTTGGTTTAGGTTGGGGTTATTCCTCCTACTAGGCAATGTCACTAATCTATCACAAACATATTGGTACCTTGAGATTTAATAGATGTACATGGGACAAGGTGATTTTGGGAAACCATCATTGGTAATATGGATATGAATACCAAGCAGGTATATTTATCGTCCCCCTCACCCAGCAAAAGCAGTTTAACATTATCATATAGTGCTGTCAGATGACGGTGATATCGCAACGCATAACCTATATCAACAAAGGATATCAACATAAGGTGCACTAATATTTCATCCTTTATAGAGGGTTTGTGGTAGTACTGTGTGTGGCGCAGATCAGCACTGCAGTGTCCTTGGGGCCCTTCCTCCGCTGCTGTACATCTGCTGCTTTTAACCTATGCTCTCAATAGCGCAATATATATGGGTGTGTGTAACTGCTATTGGAATTAGTGGCTGAATATTTCATGTCATGTAGGCTATGTAAATATTTAAAGCTGTACTGCTGGTGGTTATACTTTTATGAAGTTCTGTGGGTTGAACCACCACCGTCTTTATCAATTCTTCCACTTTGTATTGTTCCTCAGATAACTAGATGGATACATGCGTGTGATACTGTGCGTGTGTGCTCGTGTATTGAGATGACAAAATACTATTAAGTAGTGCCGTGTCACCATTTTCCCTATTGCACTACAATGCTACACCCTTTAGCTGCTTCATACAGGGACTTGGACATGCTTACATCAGATGGAGATGGAGCAAGGCTAGATTGTGTTTTCAGGGTGGTTTATTGTTCTTTGTCTTCAGTTTCATCCTGTGTCTTCAGGTCTAGGTCTTTTCTGGGGAATGTACAATGCTTAATTATGTGATACATTTATTCCCCCGTCCTTGCTAATTAAAATGCTTCTTTCAATGAAGCTATTTCACATTAGGAGTAAATAGTAAATGTAGTTTTAGGTCTAGAAGCACTGAAAACTATTTTATATATTTTTTCAGTTCACTGAATGATTTGTTTGACACAAGATCGACAAAAGGGCTTCTAAAAATACATCAGTAGTTGCCAAGTTTTGGTTTCACTAAAGAATTATAAGTTAGTTTTTATTAGTGATTTATTGGTGTCTGAAATGGAGCAATTCACACTGATTTACAAGATGTAACAGAACTAGTGCTGTACCTTGGTTACAAATACAGGCAAAAAATGTATGTGTATGTATATATATATATATATATAAAAAATAAAATATGGCAAATCATAACTCACTAAACAGTTTTTCCTTTCATAGTAGCATTGCGTGCAAAGGCCTTTCCCTCCCTCCTGTGTGAGGGCAGTGGGATCTCAACCAGCAATTTAGCTTTAAAAGCAAAGCCTGCAGAGTTGGGGTCAAATTGAGGCGGTGGATGGGTTTATCCTGGCGGTGACAAAGCGAGGGTCCTCATGATTCTCTTACTAGGTGTGTATTCTGATAAACTGCTAGGCAAGGCCTCCAGGGGAACAAGATGCTCCGTGCTGAAATGCCAGCTCTAAAAGGAGAGGGCTGCTCCCCCTCAAGGCCTTCGCTGAGACATTTGGGAAGCGGGGCACCACGCCAACCGTCCTCTCCAAGCGTTTTTATCTAATAAAATATTTCTGCCTTTGGCACATTCCCTCCCACTCGGGACAATAGCCAATGTTTATACTTTGAACTCGTAATGGAAGGTAAAACACGAATCTCCTGACTACAGTCGTCTCTGGCCATGTTTTGTATTGCTGAAAACAGGATCTTCCCGGTTGTAGCTCAAGTGCACCTTTTGGAATTTCTAACAATGGGCACCTGAACTATCATGGGCTGACAAACGATATGTGCTCATTTGCAGAAGTGTACCTATGTGAAACTTCCCGGCAAATACCAGATGGATGGAGCAGTGGGAGAGCTCAGTTGAGCTGTGAACTTGAAGCCCACAGAGCTGTGTGGAGTGGAAAGCAACGAGCATATTTTGAGTACAGATTGACTGTGTGCGTCTGGCACACGAGGGAGGCTTAATGATACTAAAGATTGAGACTTGATTATAAAGCCTCTTTTGAAATGGTGATTATTTTATTCTTTTCTATTTTTAATTAAGATATATTTTTGGAAAACCCTAGGATTGAAATGTGTTGTGTAGCATGAATCTTGCTTCTTTAAGACCCAGGTGAAGACTACAGCAGACGGCTTTGTGTTAATGTTTATGCATTCAGACATGTCATTGGTTATTCAAGTCTATCCCCGCTGGTATTTGCACTGATAACCTTCCGTCTTCCCAACAGAATGCACTTCCCAATCATAGATTTGCACTTCACTGGGTGTTTTTTTTGTTTGTTTTTTTTGCTAATGAATTGTCAACAAGTATAAAGAGAATAGCTTGCACTGACATAATTATGAAAAATGCCGTTTTAATTTGTATTGAAATTATACACATTGTGCATTAAATTACTTTAATTGAAGTGTGTACAGTAAGAGTGGTTGTTGGGTTTGTGTTAAATGCGTCCTTGTTTTGATTATTTAATAAGCAAGTCACCCATATATAACTGACTTGTGGTGTTGAATGATTTAAAAGCTTCTTTTCAGCTTCTAAATGGCTGTGGGCGATGTCACTAGATGGATCCTAATGAGATGGAACTAGGTTTTCATAAGTCAAATTTTTTAATTTAATTAAACTTCACAGCCATTTGTTACCCAACTACTGGTATTGTGTAAAATATGGTACATTTAAATTGCTGTTGCCAGATGTCCACTTACAAGCAAAATAAAGCTTTTGGTATGCATGCATAGAAGTCCAATGGGATGGTTGCCTTAGCATTATGGAATGTTGTGGTTATTAAAAGTTGTCTCAGGGTATCACTGCATACAGTGCTTGCCAGAAGCCTCCAATTCAGATTACCCAATATAAACTATTTTTAATGTCAATTGAAATTACGAGCTGAAATCTGGATGAACGGCGTGTTTCACTTTCTTTCGCCTCATATTTGTTATGACCAATCATGTTGCTGGAGGTGGGGATCTGCAATAGTGTAATTGGTGAACACAAACTCGGCCAGCAGTAGTAAACTAAAGTGTCCTGTAAAGGTATAGACTAGCCGCTGTAGAAATTCACTCATTAAAATCCCCTTCTGTGAAAGCTTCATCCACTCGCGCAAATGAGTTTTCGTTTAGATCTCTGTAATGAAACGGGGAAACACGGTGTAACTCCACCCCTTGTAGTTTTTGTTTTCCATCCCAGGCTTGGTACCGTCTCCCCCCGAAATTCTGCTATAACATAGGACTGCCGGATCCGAGATTTTGTCATGTTGGATACCCCGGGATGGATTTTATCATTGCTTTACATCTGTTTTACCTGTGAATTAGTAAGATTACGTTACTAACTTCTATGTTTCAGGTTAATAGATGTGGCGGGCGGTAGGTTTGTGTTCAATGCAATCTAGTGATGACCTTGTGTCCCAAGTTGCTTGACTGTTGTCTTCTGACTGAATATAGACTATTATAGATATGAGACAGGACGTGCAGATCAGGCTCTGAATTGAAAGTATATTGGCTGTTGCAGATTACATATCACCCGTCACTCTGATATATGGGAAGGATATAACATTTTTATAATTTAAAATACCCTTTTAACTTGCTGTGGTTTAATGTGTAGAATACACCTAATGAAAATGCCATTGTCCATATGAGTTGTACCAGTTTGATTGAACGTCAACTTGGAAGCAATAATTCTAGCTGGCCTGTATACATTTTCATCTCCCTGCCACTGTGGGTGATGGAGAATAAAGCTAATGTCTGACCCTGGTGCAGACATTAGTAAATGCTTACTTGGCAACACTAGCAGGAAATTGTATGTGCCCTTTTGGTGTTTTGTCTGATTAAAAAGCCAACTTGGCTGTATAAATATTGATCTCTTTGCATAATGTATTAACGCCACATCCAGAAAATCTACTTATAACTTGTATTATTCTGCAAGTATAAATATATAGCCTATATTAGGTAATGTATATACCAAACTGTGTGTGTGCGTGTGTTTCAAGCCTACATGTAGGGCTGAGCTTTTTAATTGCAGCTAAGCCAGTTCTATAAAGACTAGATTATAGAACTGAAATCTGACAAAAGATCCATGTGGCAACAAGTCTTGTTTTTTTTAGCCATTTTGCATCAACTCTTAAATTAAATCAGTCATATTGTTATGCAAATTACAAAAGATAAATTATGTTCGTTCAAATGTTATCTGGAGGCGGCAGTGGGGCATTTTAAATCATTCAACATTGCGGAGTAGTGCAAACATTTTATTGTATGATTTCAAAATGTACTGATGTCGTGGTTATTTATGTCTTTTTTAATTTGGTCTTAAACGTGTCTCCTCATATACCCACATTCAAATATTGTAGTTTAGGAAAGAGCTGATTAAAATCTGATGCCAGAAGCTAATTCCCCCATAGGCAATCAAACCGACTAAAAGCTATGTAAATGGTACTTCCCAAACAAAGACTGGTGTTTGTCTTTCAATCATACAGAAGTGAGTTTTCAAAAACCAATTCCAATGTCAGGCTGTTGCCAGTGGCAACGTTTTCTTTCTTGCTTGCGCTTTTGTACTTGTAAGGAGTGGGTTGCAGCCATTCATGAGTGTTTACCTCCCATTACCCTTATTATTGAACAATTTAAGGCTAGGATATCAAGGGTGCCTAAAGCAATATGCTCTTCCCGGAAAGCTCATGTTGTTGCGTTGCTTGGCGAGTCTTTTTTCACTGCCGTTGGAGGTGGGTCAGTGACATGACCCGCCACTCATGATGCACAAACTGGAGGCAAATTGTGTTTAATGACAGTCAGTGTTAATGACCTTCAGACAGACATCTTTGGCTACTATATCAAAATATAATGAGTGTTTGCTTGCTAAATGCTGTTTGTATTTACCATTTTTAGCTAGAAAGACATTTGTCAGCACATCTGTTGCCAGTTAGCAAATTATGCACTTGTGTCTAGCAGTCAACCATGGGGCAATAAGAATTCATTTTTTCAAATGTCTTAAGCCAATTGTCACTCCGTTGTGTTCCTTCTCATTTTAATCCTTATTAGCAAAGGCTTGGATGTCTGTGTAATTGGTGTGGTGTCTCTTTGCTAGGTGTGGACGAACCATGCAGCTTCATTAGATTGTACATTTCAGTGCCAGTTCATCTTTCCAGGAAGCCACGCCATCCATTTCACTAATTGCATTTGTCATGCTTGTTGTCCCTGCCCGTTGCCAGATTTTTTTTTCTCTTGATGGAAAATGTACACATCCCATGGTTATGCTTTGTATTGTCCTGCTAAACATGAGGTGTGACTAAGGGGAAACATTGTGAATTGTTCCTCTCCCTCGTCTGGGCCGATCTGCACAGACAGCCAGTGTGTGGAGAAGTGCCCCCCCCCCTCTCCCCCCCTTCAACCAATGTGATCACTGACTGTTGCTGTTTTGTTCCTGTTGATCTAACATGAAGTCCTTTTTTTTGTGTCCACATTTGCAGACGGCAACTCCAAACTAACATGGCAGTCAGACTGTGTGATGTGGCTTCTCTGCTTAGAAGTGGCTCGTGGGCGGCTGAGCCGTGGACTGGGGTCGGTTGCTCTTCTCTTCCTGAATACGTTCAGGCTCATTGTCTCATTATCTCCGTGCCATACACATAATTTCTCTAGCCATAACTGGCCACTCTAATAATGGCATGAATCATGTGCTTTGGCCTCTTTATTTTTAGCTTTGTGTAAGAAGGCTGTTAAATTGTTCTCATTCAGTGACTATTGGTATGGTTCAATATTACTATTACTGACTTGCTATTGAAATTATGTTAAATCTCTAGGCACAATATCTCCAATGTTGGCTTTACAGCCCCACGGCACAAAAAACTTGGCTTGTCAAAATGTGAATGGTTAAGCATAATGTGGACAAGGTGTGTGGTTGTTCTTACATGGATTCTGTGCAAAGTGCTGGCTGTTATCAAAGGATGACTCTTCATACAGGCTCAGACGGCTGGATTTTAAATAATATTACTATATTAGTGTCTGCTGCAGAGAAGTAGTGAGGTTGGTTTATTAGAACTGATGACGGAATAACAATATAACTAGTTATATTTTTTGTTGGGTTGATATCATCTTAAACTAAACAAACCTTAAACTTTACTACTAATATGTTTATGTGACACATTGTTGGCAAAGCCTTTCTTTGCCTCTCGAGAGTATTTATCGCATCTGCTCAGACATTTTTAAGGGAAGTGACAATTTCATGTTTATTTCTACTTTATCTTGTGGGAGGAACACTACTTTGTTCTGCCAAAAATAAAACGACTGCATTCAGATCACTACCAATTAGGTTTTTGAAAAATGCCTCAATATTGAACCCTACGTTGTCTAAATAGTAACTATATTACCCCTGTCCTGGCATCTCTTCACTGGTTGCCTATTGCTTTTAGAATTGATTTTAAGATTCTCTTAACTTTTAAGGCTCAAAAGGGTCTTGCTCCCCAATATATCACTGAGCTTCTGTCCCCTTACATGCCTGTGCGCAGCCTGAGGTCCTCAGGTGGGGCCCTCCTGGAGGTCCCAGGGTCACGACTTGTGACTAAGGGCGATCAGGCTTTCCCTGTCTGAGCACCGAGACTCTGGAATGCCCTACCTGAGGGTATCCGACGCGCTGATTCGGTATCATCTTTTAAATCGAGCAACAAACAAAACAAAACACACCTGTTCAGAAAAGCCTTTCCTTAATTTAATTCATCTTTTGTATCTTTTCTTTTTGTTTTATGTTGTATTAGCATTTTATATTATTTATATTACATTATATTTTTACCCCTCTATTGTAAATCCTTTATGTACCGTCCACCTCTTGTTTTATCATTTATCTTTTATTTTTTTTATATTAGCGTTTTATATTATATTTTTTATATTTTGTATTTTTTCTATTGTAAATCCTTAATGTGCTGTCCACCTCCAGACTGTCTTTTAAATAGTTTAATTGGTTTTGTTTTGCTACCCCTCTTAGTGTGGTTTCTCTCATTTCATTTTACTGTTTTAATAATGTAAAGCACTTTGTAGCCTGTTTTAAAATTGCTCTATAAATAAATCTATTATTAGTAATTAGTTTTGCTGCCCGAGTTCTACAGCTTTAGAATTCACAAAGTCCAAAAGGACGGCGTACTGCTCTAGTTAATCCAAATATGCAACACATCAGAAGAAAACATGCAGAAATTACCTGCATTTTTATTTAGGAATTTCAGATGGCATTGAGTTTATTTCTGTGCTCATTAAAACGCCACTCCACCGCGAACGGCTGTGAATGAAGAGCATCCTTTTTAACTGTTCCTGCTGCCTTGCTGAGCCTGTGCTTACTTTATGTGCCTTTTTAATTAGCATGTGGATCTGACTGAATCTCTTCTGTGTCTCTTTAGCAGGTAATTGCTGCCATGGAAACACAGCTGTCCAATGGGCCAACTTGCAACAACACAAGCAACGGTCCCTCCACAATCTCAAACAACTGCTCCTCTCCTGTGGAGTCGGGGAGCATAGAGGACAGTAAAACTAATTTGATAGTCAACTATCTGCCTCAGAACATGACCCAAGAAGAGCTCAAGAGTTTGTTTGGGAGCATCGGGGAGATTGAGTCTTGTAAACTAGTTCGAGACAAAATAACAGGTAACGTCAAAACCCAGACCCCTGTTTATTTGTGTGGCTGCTACTGATAAACTGGGTCCCATCATTTACATCAGGTGTGGGGGTGGATGTCGGTGTGCATCCTTCCGAGGATCTCAAAGTGGAGCACTGTTAAATATTGGCAGAAGTTTAAGAAAGGAATCTTTCCTCACCAACACTAAGATCACATAAGACGCAGACAAAGTCAGTTGTGCCTTGCTAGTAATTGTGCGTAGACTTTACTGTTTCTTCCTCCTTGATTAATGTAGTCTTGAAACCAAATTTAAACGTCCCCTTTCATTCCCCTTTTAAATGATTGATTGCAACTATATTATTATTTTGAATGAGAAAGGATAATGTGATGGCATCTTAAAATGGCTGTCATTATAAAAGAGCGTCAGGAGACGTTCACTTGATGCAGGATTTCATTTATTTTTTTTCGGCCATCTGTTAGTCTAGCAGTCTAGTGCTGAGCTTGTCCTTTTTAATGAGTTCATAACAAAATGG
>OMKN01032010.1:5149-18726 GCA_900302345.1 Melanonus zugmayeri | reverse complement strand
GGAGGCTTTAGCAGATGCTCCAAAGCAACTTGTAATAATATCATTCTCTACTATTAATGAAACTTAGCTGGAAGTACATGGCTAACTGTTTGAGTTGACATTGACACTGGTGAAAATGTATCCTTTGGTCAAAATACAGCGGCCCACTTACAAACTCCCGGCTGGTCACAGGTGAATGAGCCTTCCTCAGGCACTAAATGGGAGTTGTAACGCTGGCTATTAACGACCGCCTTCATCTGTGCTGCCTTCTGCCACTGTCCTTTATTAGACTTGAGGAACACCCCAAAGCCAATGTCGGCCCCCTCACTGGCAAACTGCCACCTATGATGAGATGGAAAGAATACATTCAACTCCATTGTTAAATATCATTTTTCCCCCTAATCCTGAGCCCTCTAAAGGGCAGGGAAAAAGGCAGTGTCAAAAAAGCGAGATAGTAAACATTTCTCCATGTTCTTCAATACAGTATCCCCTTTTAGTCTTGAAACACACTAGTGGAACAGACAAGGCATGGGTTGCGTTTTTTTTACCCCAAAAAAACCCCAAAGTTTAAAAAACCACTGTTATAATATCCAATATTATATGTGAGATACTGACCTGAGAATGCATCCAGGAGTTAGTATTTCATACTCCAGCTGCAGGGACGACCCTCGGTTCACCATCTCGGTGTGTTCATAATTCAGCTGCACTTGGTCCCGGACGTAGTAGGACTTGGGCACTGAGGCTACATAGTGGAGCTGGACACACGCACACACGATTATGATGAGCATCATCATTATTATCACAATTATATATGATAATATCTATTATTATTATTATTATGTGTAAATATATTCATGAGTTGCTCAAATAATTTCTATGAAATTCATTATACAAGAAGAAAGCATGACTTACTTGTGTTGTGGCACATTTGTGATTGGTCAGGATGAGTAATACAACATGATTTATCATATCTTGTCTTTCTTATTTAGCACATATTCAGTTTAAGATATGAGCCTTTCCGTTTATAATCACACTGATGCTGTGAAGCTAAAATGCTATCCACCGAGCTACCATGCTCAATGACATTTAAAAATCTATACCCACTTCACGTGACGACCAACCAAAAACAAATCCTATTGGCCAAACCGTAGAGTGATCACAATGAGCCTTTTTTGCCATCTGTTCAACCAGGAGGTTCCTCTACAATATCCAGTATGCTCAGAAGACATACCAACATATTAAAAAAATAATAATACACATACAGAAGTACTTCTTCAAACCAAAATTAACTTAAGGGATGACATGTTTTTGTTGAACATAGAGTGTCTTTAATATGCACTAATATCAGTTCACTAATCTGAGATGATAAACAGATCTAGAAGAGTTAACACTGTTTTGGTCACATTTATAGAAAGACATAGTTCAATTCTAGGTCATTGTTACTAGTGATGCATGTTCAGAAAGTTGTGGACAAACGAAAAAGGAAAAAGGTGAGAAAATATAAAGAAAACACCCTGCCTTCCATTACACAACATACAACATAACATGATGAGTCAATCACATGAGTGCAAAACCCAGGGAAATACTATTGGCTGAACCAGAGAGTAAATGTTTCTTGCGGGGTCTATTTTCATTAAATATGATTAAATAAGCAGTATAACCCCAATGCTCTTACTTCCATTATTTTAACTTCACATTAAGATTACATCAGGAATATAAACCAACTTAATTTGCCCTCTGATCATTTTTCAATCATCAAGTAGTGGTTTGTACCTTATCTAATGATGGTTTGTCAAAGTGACTCTAGATGTGGAAGTGGGCCAATTCAACACCTACACTACCCACCTACACCTACACACTGCAGGGCCTAGAATAGACTATGGTGAGCTCATGAACTTAACCTCTTATTATAACAGGACACAAGCCCAAATAAAAGGCAATGAAACATGTGTCCAACTACCTTAACTAATACAGTACAATACCAAGAGAACAGCCAAATCCTTCCATTAGAAGCATACTGTGAGAGTGTGTGTGGCTGGTTTAAGCAGCCTCACCTGGCCCAAGTCAGACTCATTAGACTCGGGGGCTGGGTGAGGCTGCTTAAACCAGCCACACACACTCTCACACATACAAAATAATAAACAAACAAAATTAAATTAACAACAAATAAACAAATACAATTTTTGTCCTACAATGTCTCAGGACTTCACCAATGTCCGTGACGAAAAAAAAAAATCATTCCTGCTCTTCCTCATGACTGTCCTTGGCCCAATTATTTATCTATAGAAAACAGTAACAAACTTCCAGTCAGTTGGCTAATCTAGAAGACTGAGGGAGGAGCTACTCAAGCAGCTGTCAATGCTGTTATCTTCTACAGGGAAACGCTGTGCATAACGGGTTCTCCAGAGCAGACGCTACGACTATCCTATTTAAGCTGCTATGCAGAAAAGGCAATCGACATAGATGTCAATAAACGGCTTTGCCAACGTCTTTGACGGTGTACTGAGATAAGACATTTATGACAATAAGAACCGCGTGGAACTTATTGATAAGAACGTCGTCGGTTTGAAACAGACGGAAAAAAAAAGATCTGAACCGAGTGAGTTATGAACCATTTGGATCAAGTGCTTTGAATTTGATTTTTGATCTTGATGTGCATTCCTCTCCAAGAGGAACATTTATTTTTAACATTCACATGAATAGTGCCGAGTTCATCCCCTTTTACTAGCATTTTAATTTTAACTTTAGTCAGTATCAATGTACTTCGTCAGAGAAAAAAACATTTTCAGACTCATTTTATGGAAGCCAAAAAAACAACAGCTACAGTTTTGCATTTGGATGAGCAGTTTCTCTGGGCAAGTTAAACGAGTTCAAACTGTGAAATGGTAATTTATTTAGGCCTCACTTGTTTGCACTTGGATGTGTGCATTTTTGGAATTGCCTTTGGATGTTGTTTGTGTTAAAATGGAGTGGTGGGTAGATTGGGTCTGAGACAAGAGGCAAATGAATACCTGCACATCTGTACATAGACCTATTTAAATTATTATTTTGTAATAATAATTATTGTAATTTAAAATTCTATATTTAATTTGTACTAGTGTGTGTTAGACTCTTTCTGACAGTTCAGAGAGACATGTTCTCCATTGTTCACTTGACCAGCAAAACTGAATCATGTTGATGTTGGCGCTGCTAAAGAGAAACAACAGATCGAATCTACCGTGTGTCTCACCCTGGACCCGGGCTGACTTACCAGGGTCCGACAGCGGGGGTCTCCGTCGGGGTCGGTCAGCTTGCCCCCGTAGATCACGGGCAGCTCTTCTGGGGCTATATACTGCTGTAATACCTCCTGCCAGTTAGCTATGGGACAACATGCAGAAGGAGGGAGAATGAACGGGAGTTGTAGGAAATGCATTACAATACTTTGCTTGTGATACTGCATGACATTCATGGCATTTGTCTTTCTCGCTCGCTTGCTTGCTTGATAAGATATGATTAAGAAATGATAGTCAATTCAGACACGGGTCACAGCCATGCAGCACCCTGGGTGTCACCTGTACGCTCACACATATCAATATAATGTCAGTAAGTCAGGCCTCTTGGTGTCTTGATATTTTAGCACAGTGTACACTTTGGCTAAGGGATATCTAAACGCTAGCTGTGTTCTGCGTTTGCTCCGTTACAGGAGTGATTCATAGATAGGGGAGATAAGAGAGGCCCAATAAGAACCAACATGAGTGAACTGTTAATGTTAATTATGATGGAGAAGCTTACCCCCCAGAATGAAGATCTTCTGTTGTGTGTTCTCACATAAGAAGTGCTTGACAAGGTTGTAGGCAGCGGGAAAGAGCTTTGGGGCTGCCGAGGGGCGAGAAAGATGGTCAAATAGTGGTCAAAAATAGTGTTAAGAATACAGTTCAAAGAGATTGATGAGCTAATCACATATAGGCCTATATCTCAACACCTCGACTGTCAATAATGTGGACATTTACATTCTGCGTTTACAGCTCTATTACTTATTGTGCATATAGATATATTCTGTCATAGATCTTTTAGCAGATTTGAGCATATTCCTACTATTCCTATTACTGTCCTGTACTTCTGCTATGACACACAACATTTCCAATCTGGGATTAATACAGTACATCTCACCTCAAGTGTGTCAGACTGAAACTTTTTAAACAAATCTGCGTCACGACTGGGATCATAATAGGGGAGTCAGCGAATGGAAGAACGTATTATTTTCAGTAACCCTAACCCTAACCTCTGTGAGACAGGACCTGTCTTACCTACATCTCCCTGATAGTGCTTAAATATACAATCAGTAACTGATTGTAATCAGTAACTGGCAGCAACTCAATGCTTGCAGACATGGTCAAGAGAGGGCCAGCTGTTCAGACCAAATGTGAAAGTCTTTCACTGTGTGTCTACTGCTCTGTGTCTTTGTTGGCTATAAATGTCAAAAATAGATGAAAACAAAATATAAACTCAACTGTACCTTTGATGACAAACAGTCTTTTCAGCCGCTCAGGATAGTTTTCTTCAAACATCTGGATGATCTTTAAATATAGAATATAAAGAAGTACATTTTGAAAACACTTAAACTCTTTGACGTCTCTGTTTGAGGTACTATCAGTCATCTGAAATGGGTGATGTTTTAGATGTTTTAGCTGTTGTTTTATCCTGAATTGGGGGGAGGGGAAATATTGTATTTTCCTGCATTATATTTCATCTTTATGACTGGGTGACTTTGTGTGTTGTATGAACTTTATGATTGTATGTCTGTCTAATTGTCTCATGTCTGTCCAACGATGGCACAATTTTCTGAATAAAATCAGACAATAAAGTGATATCTTATCTCATCTTATCTTAATATGGTGTCATCCCAGAGCTTCATTTGGCGTGGAAAAAAGAAGTGGAAAAACAGACAGTGTGTGTGTATGCGTGTGTGTGTGTGTGTGTGTGCGTGTACCTCTGAAAATGTATCAATGGCAGGTTTCCATATGTGTTTCAGCCCTAAGCCTTCAACATCAAAGACCATGGTGATCGATTCCACGTTCTTTCCCAGCTAGGAGAAAAAATACACAGATGAAATGTGTATGAAATGTAGAAGTAAAAAAAACCTTGATTGTTGGTGACATTTGTACAACACAAACGTGCGTTTAGGTAGGTGTTTGAGAATGCTAATACTTAAACCTGCACTATGTACGTCTTCCATTAGCAACCTCTAGTGGCATGAGCTGTAGACAACTTTTTCAGACGTACATTTTGACCCTTTTCGACGCATCTGAATGATGTCAAGACTCACGTTATTTATGGAGTAAATAGCTGCAGTGGAAAAGTTGCATAGTGCAGTAATTAGCTGTCTACAATACACTATCTTGTTTGAGTGGGTACGGTACAGTCATAAAATAAAGATATCGATAAGATAAAGATATCAGAGAGCAAGGTAAGAGACTAGATTTAGTTTGATCAATTACTTTATGCCAACTATGATATGTTCAATAACCGGATACTGTATGATGACCCTGGATGGACTATCTATTAGCTATAGGCTAATTTCCTGTCTGCAATAAATTTAAATCTTACTAAAAGTAAAAAGTAATGATAATGATCAGTAATGATGATGACCCCATGATGATCCCCGATAATCTATTTTATCTCTATTACATCTCTCTCTCTGCAACCTATATTCGTTCTGGGACGCGTGGCTTCACGTTCTGCTGTATTGCACAAGTCGCTTCAGCCTCCTTTCTGCTCTTTACCCTCTGGGACTGCAGGTCACATTCCTTCTGCAGGATCTCGCAGTCTCTGATCTTGGACTTGACGAAGTCCTGTTTGGCTGCAGACAGGAAGAGACCTTTGGGATCCATCGGGCCGATGATGTCATACCAGATAGGGCTGCCCTCCCGGTCGTAGCCGCACATCGCTCCAGAGAGATACTTCTCCAACACCTAGGAATAGAATGGGTTTTAACTATTGACTAATGATACAGGAGTATATATACATATTCTAATTATTTATGCTTTTTTTTTTTTTTAAATCACAGGCAAATGTGATTTGTTGGAAAAATCAACCAACATATAGCAAGGTGCAGTAGTAGCTACACATGTCTCAGAAGGTCTTGAATGCGTTACCTCTGGGGGTCTCCATTCGGTGATGATTGTGTCCACGTACATCTGTTTCCTGAACTCCATGTGCTGTCGGGGAAAGGGGAAGCGGGTTAGCATCATCAAAATAAAATCAGACAGTTATTCCTACTTCCTGATTATGATGCTATTACCATATCATATTACCATATAATATTCCACATTATACCATGGTCTGGGTGAATACTCGATTCTGATTGGCTGCAGGGTGTCCATTAATTCCTGATAATGGACACCTCGTCAGGCATTATCCCTTACTTATATTTGCTTACATGACTCCCTTTTTATGACCACTCATGTTCCTATGGCTAGCAGACTACTACGGCTCTGCATACGTCTACACAAGCGCTCTCTTTTCTTCCACACCATGACCTCCCTGTTCATTGTGTTTTTCCTATACACACACCTCTCTGATTTCCAAAGAACCACAGCTGAATGTACTTTTCTCTGTATATATAAATAGACAGAATAATTGCTGATCCTGGGCCCACGTTATCTTATTCACATCTTCTTAAATCTTTATCATTCCTCAACAATGTCATATCAAGCAGGAGAGGATGTTGCATCCGAGAAGGTAATCATATTATTATCTTATACTGCGTCTGCCTGCAAGTACATGATAATGGCATCACAAAAAGGTTTCTATTTGTGGCCATTCGTTCAATCGGTTCGATTTCTACATTTGA
This sequence comes from Melanonus zugmayeri, assembly GCA_900302345.1. NCBI lineage: Eukaryota > Metazoa > Chordata > Actinopteri > Gadiformes > Melanonidae > Melanonus > Melanonus zugmayeri. Next base: position 11,915 of record OMKN01032010.1, on the reverse strand, counting down.
CATATAAAAAGGTTTTCATATGTGAATAATCGGATTAGGGGATGTAACATTACGTACAGTCAAGTGGAGTAAAACCTAATTTACAGTCGCCGTATGAACCGTGCGCGAGGGCCGCAATGACATTATTTTTGGTTTGCACCGGCTCACGCAGTTCATGCATGGCGAATCTAAATTAGTTTTAAGTCTTTGATTCCCTCGATTGGCAAATGTAAGTAGAATGCATTAATATCAAACCACAAACATGATACACAAACATGTCACCGCAGGTCGTGCCGTCTAACCAGCAGCATAGGGTAGGCGGTGAGTTGATTAGCCAACAGGATTATTGAAGCTAAATCCTGTAGTATCAGCATATAAAGGATCATCTCCGTCATTGAATCTACACACAGACAGACATGTGTACCAGGACCAGTCAAACTAGCACAACCAGTGTTGAGCACAAAGTATGCAACAACATATTGACATGTAATATTTCCTGTTTCAAAAATTGTGTTATTTTGAAAGACAGGATGAACCAACCAACCCCACAGAAAGAAAGACACACACACACACAAACACAGATGTTGTTTATACTGGGTCTTCGAGGGGCTGTACCTTTCGTAGCATTGCTTCAGACTTCTGAAGATTAAAGTTTCTGGCTAAAAAAAAAGAAAGAAGAGAAAAACAGAGTAGGCCGTGTGAATGAAACCGTAAATCCACATAATTACAGAAATTACTCTGTTTCATGGTTAGTTGAAACTCAGCCTGTTTATGTGTCTATTTTGGATATAAAAGGAAACCCATCTTCTCCTTATTTACCCCGCCCCCAAAGTGCTTAGTCATGGGGTCAAAATGGACCTCGTTCGTAGTCGTGACATACTTGTATTTACATATTTAGCTGCTGATTCAGTATGCTGTCCGTGTGTGTGTGTGTGTGTGTGTGTGTGGGGGGGGGGGGTTATGTTGTGGACTTGAGTCTTTTCAGCAGTATCCACCTTTAATGCAATTAGACATGGATTAGGGTGACGCGCCGGGTCGTTAGCCCAATCTGCTGCTTCAAGCCCTAGCATGTCAAGATTCATATTGGCATTGTCATTGTCACCGCCTCATTGTTCTCATCTAGACGTTCTCTTGCCCTGGGTTACACATGTATCCGTGCAGTGTCCCATCATGGTTTGTTTGACTGATCACTGCATTGATGATCACCGTGTTGCCATGTCCATTACGTCACATTGAACCCCTCCTGCAAGAGTTCAGTACAAGGAGTGCGATGCAACAAGTGACCCATTGGTTTATCTTACCTCTGAGCCATCGCAGCAGGAAGTGATCACTCTGGGCAGGAAGTTGAGGAAGAAGGTCTCTGACCTGCTCTCGAAACTGTAACATGAGAAAAGGGAAGAGATAGAGAGAAGTAGCAAGAAAGTTGAGAGTGGCAGAGAGATTGAGAAGGGGAGGGAGATTGATTCACAGATCAGGATTCACAAAAAATTTAATAACTATAATTGAATGATTTTAATCTAATACTTTTGTAAATCTGGCTTGATGAGTACAAACTTGCAATTTAAATCTTACTCTTAGTTTTCTATGACACACAATAATAATTGTCATGCATCAATATTCATGCACACTGGATAATACCCTGCACAACGCTTGGATATGAGCGACTGTAAAAGTGTTGCGTGTGGGTCAAAAGAAATGACAGGTTTTACATCCTAATAACACAGTCACTCGTGCAGCAGCACGTTTTAAATACGGAGACTCACTCAGTCCCATAAGAGCGTTAGACAGACACGAATAACGAAATATGCTTTTAAAGATAACAGCGGCTATATTAACTGATGCAACTCTAATCACCTACCATAACATTAAATGTCTTATTCGCCGAAACTCACCTGCTCCAAGGCGACAGCCTGTTTAGGACTTAGATTCCCAACCACGCCACTCATCGCGGCTTTTGAAAGATAATAATAATATTAGATTTCAATCCAAAATGATCAGGCGTTTCGCAGTTCTGTAACCCAACATGCGATCTGCTCATCCAGTGACTAGTTGGACGATGCTGCCTGCTGCTGCCGTGCCGCTGTTTCTCCTGACTGAAAAGAAGAACACACGTCACAGGCCACGCCCAGAGGGGCGGGGCGTGGTGGTTATCATACCAACTGATGGAATACAAAAAAAAAGAGTAACCTAGCTATATTTACTTTTTGGTGATCTTAGATCTATGTTTAATCACAACGGTTAATAATAACAATAACAATAATAATAATTATAAATATTATAAATATTATAAATGTTATAAATATTATAAATATTATAAATATTATAATTATAATACTATTAATACTAATTAATAATTAAACTAATACTAATTAATTTATATTACATTGTATTTATTAATTAATCATTATTAGTATATTATTTAAGTATAAAGTATATATATGTCATAAGAACACGCAAAAAAACGTTTTATTTAGAAGAAAATATATATTTCCAGTCAAATATATGACGTATCCTACGTCATTTCCTGCATAGCGCGGAAGTTGTTTTCACTTGTTTACATTTTTGGGTCCTCCGCTTTCCTGAGCCACCCTGCGAACGCTAAAATGCGATAGCGTTACTTATTGATGGCATTTCCAACTTTTTTTCCTCACACACGGCTGCTTAAGCGATGGCTTCGATCTGTTCGCGGTACTATTTTTGTGTGACATTTCTGCTTTGGGCCACTTCCTCTTGGATCCAGATGTTAGTGACGGGTGAGCAGGTCGCGGTGGTGGAGGTCTGCGTGACGGAGGAGCGACGCGGTGTCAGCGCCGTGCTCCAGGGGCGGCTGGTGGGGTCCCGCCAGGGGAGCGTCCCCGAACACCACGTCGGGAAACAACACGACCTTGAGGGAGATCTGATATTGGCGAGTCACTTCATTCATTCCGATGTATTGAAATGAGACAGAGAGAAATCACAATACATCACAATACGTTCTTACCGTTCCGACCCACGTGAACGTAAAGTTGCTTATCGAGTTGTGCTCTTTTAATCCAAATAATTAACCTTGAATTTGTTTTTGTTTTTGTTACACTATTAAACTGCTCTTGGTCTTCGGTGGTCCAGTTGCTGTCATGTTTGCTGTCATTAGGTGCAGGATGAGCGGCCCCAGGTGACCGAAGTTGAAGGGGAAGCTGATGCTCAGGACAGGGACCCATGGATAGGAGTAGTCCCTCTGAAGATGGAGGAGACCAAGTCTTCCACTGGGAACCAGGAGTCTTTTGCCGATACAGTAGTCAATAAAGTCAGTGCAAATGACAATAGAGTTCCTCAATTAAAAAAAAAAAAGTCTTATAATAAGTATACTATATCCTAGCCTATCAAGACCAAAAATAAGCATCCTGTGTTTTTCCCAGATGAAACGAGCCTTGGTCCTGGGGGCCTCTGCACTGATCATTCTGGCCCTCAACCACAACAGCGTCAGTGAGGTAAATGACAAGCAGAACAACCCAGTGTCTATGTGTAGCTATGTTGAGATGGGTAAGATGCTTTGGAAAGACACCACACCGTTGTCACATAGTGGAATGATGTGAACGTGTGCTGGGTCTTCACAGATGGACTTGTCCCAAGTGTTGTCCAAACCCATCATCGTCATCCAGACGTCGGAGAATGTCACCAAGCTAATTGGCGCGCTTCTCAGGTACAGCACACACACCTGAAGCCTGGTGATCAGCATGGCCTCGACGGGAGTGGTGCTGAGCTACCTAGAAACAGATAATAGATTATTACATTAAAAATAATACCACACCAAGACATCTCTCTCTAATGAGTCTTCATTATTTAAAACATTTGAGAAGAGATTCATTAATTATTCCTTTTTTGTATCTAAGAAACTTATTTGGTGTAAAATGTTCCTTAGTGTTCCTTTTAAATAGGGCAATTTCATTGGCCTGTGGCCTTCATTTGACCAATGAGCAGAAAGACTGCAGAAACCCAGTGACAATTCAATTGATTTCCATACAGGGGCCTTCATGCAACAGCCAAGGTCACATACAAGACTATATTACAGGACAACCTGGTGAGTCACCATCATGGATAACCTGTTATAACATACAGTTCTCTGTTATCAGTGGTTATCAGTGGTCTACTGGGGATCAAATGGCAGCCTACAGTTTCTGAAACATTGCCTCGTTTCTGTCTGTTTCTGTCCTGTGTGTGCAGGGGGCCACCCTGACCCTGTGGTCGTCCTGCGGCCGCTCAAGAGGTGGCCTGTATGGAGAGTGGCAGGGGGTGATCTGTACCGGAGAGACCAACTCCCAGGTCCAGGTAAGATGATCACACTTAACACCTGCACATGGCGGGATAGCACTGCAGAATGCGCAAGCCTGCAACTTCCAACACCGGATTGCGTAATATCATGAATGTTGACTTAAACATTCTGTTGATCAACAGTATAGTGTTCATTTGAGAGGGTTTTACATGCTATAGCGTCAAGAAATATTCTTAATTTTTTTTCTATAATAACATTTTAGACATAACATTATTTGTATTATTATGCTTTATTTATATGTTTTTCTTGTATATTGTTTTGATGTAACCCCTAAGACACACTAGTCCATCTATGTCCTTGAATTAAATGAATGAAAACCTTTGAGTTTGGGTCTGGGTTTGACAGAAATACCTGCAGCAGCTTTGGAACACTGTCCTGCTCGTTGCTGTGGTCCTCAGCACAGGGGTCATCGTTCAAGCCCGCTGGCAGTACCAGGACAACCAGCTCAACGATGACTTGGAGGTAAACACTACGTTTCCATCTATGTGGCTATGGTCCATGAATAAAATCTACTCTTTGTTACTTATTTACTTGCAAAATAGATTTTTAATCTCAATGAGACCAACCTGGTTAAACAGATTAAGGTTAAATAAAATAAATAAATGGATGTTTTGTATTTTATTCATGTGAAACTACACTCATTGAGACCTCATGATTGCATTGGAATTTTCTTTGTGCCAGTCATCCAAACAGGACATACTGAGGAGAATGTCCTCCCTAAAGACCAAGACGTACTGTCAGCCCAAGCCCTGGTGTGACTCGTCACAGCCGATGGAGACGGAGAACTGTGCCGTCTGCCTGGAGCCCTTCAACAATAACCAGGTCAGTGTTTTTTGTTAATGGTGTTGATTGATGTTACCTGGTAACAAAAAACTGCCAATTAATGCATGGAATAGCATGCGTTTATCCCATAGAGGGCAATTTGAGTCCATATTTACATCTTCTCCTACGTTTTTAAAACTGTGTATTTAAGTTGAGATTTGGACCAGGATCAATCCATATCACTACTATGCAACCGACTACACCACTTTCCATCTAAAATAAGTCGTTTTAGGGTTTGGTTTTCCTTTAAAGGTGAAAGGAGTTCTCCTAAGTATCCACTACTGCTGCTACTACTATTACTACTTGTGTTTGTTCTCATGTGTGTGTGTGTGCCCTGCAGTGTCTGCGAGTGCTGCCGTGCCACCACGAGTACCACAGAGATTGTGTGGACCCCTGGCTGATCCTACAGCACACCTGTCCCCTGTGCAAACGCAGCATACTCGGTACACTGATCCCTTATCCACACGTGTGCGATAGCATGACGTGTTGTGCAGAGAAACACTTTGACCCGTTCCTTTAGTAGGGCAAACGTTGGGGCGTCTACAATCAGATACAGGGCTATCTCAGACGTCTCGGGTTGTGAGTTTCCTGTTGGCACATTTTGGACAGCAAGGTGCTGTGGAAAGGGGCGTGGTTGGTTTATAATTTGAGGAACATGCTGCAAACCCACTTGCTAAAGTTTTGACACTTCAACGCAGTGTGTGTGTGTCTCTGTGTCATATATGCTAAGTTATACCACATCTTCAAGCTTTCATCACCAAGCAAATTTCGAAACACAAAAAACATTTACCGCATGTTATTCACATATTACACAGATATCTGCCCTGCACGTACTTTGGAACATGTTTTTCTTTGGCAGTGAAAAGCTTTCCAGGTACAACCTGTACCGCTCTCACGGTGACAATCTTCTCGTATTACTATGTTCAGGTAACATCTGCAGAGACAGTTAATGGTGGATGCAGGCTGGTCACCCCCTGGTCCTCAGCCTGGACAACGCCTCCGCTACTTCCTCCCTTCAGCCCCCTCCACCCCAGAGCATGGCTATAAGTATGTGCTTGACGTAAACGGACCACTTGGCTCACTGCAGCTGCAGAGCGGGCTAGCCCAGTTCAGGCCCCTGACTTTGGGACGGGAGTAGGGCAACCCAGAGACACATGAGTCAGTATGGGTCAATGTTCCAAGACGATACAAAAGGTCTAATACTGTAGTACTGTACCGCTGGCTCACCCACATGCACAGTGCGCTCGCATGCTATTTCTTCTTTCTTTGTTATGTTATACCGTTGTATGAGACTATTTCTGTTGGAATGCACCCGAGCCCTACTGGAATCAGTGATCACACTAAAACCTCTCTGTGCCCATGCACATCAGCACCGTGCACACACATCAACATAGTGCATCTCACACACACCTCAGCTGGAAAAAATCGTAAAGGAAAATGTGACCACTAAACTGACCACTACACCGGCATTGCATTTCCTCATAACCCCTTGTGTAGATGTAGCATATTAGACTATAAGGGGAACAGATAATATCTAGAAGTGCAGCCATCAAGGCAGACAATGTGCCGTCTATTCCACACCGGAAGCAGCTATTCATATAGGATGCATCAGGGCAATCACAGATGTTGGGTGAGGTTATTGGATCAGCTACATTC
>OMKN01031976.1:23151-44492 GCA_900302345.1 Melanonus zugmayeri | reverse complement strand
TCAACACATAAATGGGGTATGTGTGTGTGTGTGTGTGTTTGTGTTTGTGTGTGTGGGTGTCTGTGTGTGTGTGGGGGGGGGGGGCACAAATTACTTCCAAATATAGACCCTCTGAAATCTGAACCATGGCTGTCTGAACCTGACTCTCTCTCTCTCTCTCTCTCTCTCGTCCTGTTCAAACACTGCTCTCGAGGACCGGATCTGGTCAGTGTTAAATTTAACCCACAGGAGCCCTGCGGGCCAACATTATTATGGACATATTCCCTGGAGTATGCGGCTACTACAGCCCGGGTCGATAAGCAATGAGTCAAATGTTGACTTAAGGCTCATTTTCTCCTGAAATCCTGTTTGAGCTGAGTGGATGGATAATTGATTTTCCCAATTGTTGACTCATGCATATTAGTGTGATGAATTTGTATTACTATCATAAAATCAAAATCCCACGCGTGTTTCTTTCTTGCAGTTTCTCACTTGACATTCATAAGTGTGGGTCGCTATTGATTATGGGAGAAAAACAGACCTTTTAGGAGTAATAACTGAGTATTTAATGCTATCCTGTTATTAAGCTTATTTCAGATATTCTCATGTGGTTACTGCATCCGTTCTGAAGAGGAGTTGTTGTGATTATTCTTCACAAGGCCATTGGTGAAACAACAGTAATTGAGCCACTCTGGGACTTAGCCTTGTACAACGACACAATGCTACTTAATGGGTGGATCAGTTCCCAAATTAGTCAAGGATACGGGGGTCTTGAAGAACACCCATGCCCACTGAACTAGCAAGGTGAAGCGGGAAGGTTAACATTTGCAATTAATTAGTCTCAAGACTGCTGCTGCTGTTTGGTTTCAAAATGGTGTAGAAAAATAGCTTTGCTGCTCCGTCCTATTTCTAGTTCTCTTTTTTTTCCTCTACATCTATAGAGTCTATATAGAGTTTTCAGAGTCTATAATGAAATACATTATAAATGTGATCATTGTGTTAAATCCGGTGGTTAATGAGACAGAGGGCTGTCCATCGTTTTATTTTTTTAAATGTATATAGTTTTCATAATTGTGCTTCTGAACATGTTGTGGAGTGTGTGGTTGGTGGCTGGTTTAATCAGCCTCACCTGACCTGAGTCAGGCTGATTAGACTCTGGGGCTGGGTGAGGCTGCACACCTCTGGTGCATTGATTAATCAAGGCCCACAGGTTAAACCAGCCATCATCACACACACTCCAGAGGAGTGCTGACATGTCAGCACTTACCACCTGCTCTGCCTACAAACCATTGTTCAAATTCTGCAATAAACCGGTTTTAAACATATACCCGTGTCCCTAGTCGTCGGAGGAGCCCAGGAAGGACGCACCCCACTGGTGCAGAAAACGACTTGCAGGACAAAATCAGTGAGAGCCGGTTAGTGCAGAAAAAAAATCAGCGAGCCCCCACTAGCACAAGAAAAAAGAGCAGCAAAATGAAATGCCCGCCCACAAAGGAGACAGCATCCAATCCCAGCTTCACCAGAAATCAGTCATGATAGCACCAATGAGAAATAGAACTGTGTGTTCTGTCTGTATATATTATATACAATATACTAAGTCTACCAAATATATTAAATGTCTCTCAAAGGAATAGGCCTATGTCTCTCAAATTGTAATGTATAGGCAATATATATACATAGGCCTAACACTAAATACAATAATTCTTGTGTCTGAGGCGCATCGCCATGCACGCAGAGTATGGAGTTCTCAACAACCTCATACAAGTGGGTGCACACGGCCCAGGAAAGCCACTTGGTGGCATGTGGCAAGGGTAACCTGCCACATATGCGTTATGGTTAATGATTGATTATCTTGTACTGACTTGTCATTCATGATCAAAGTGTTGAAATGGAAAAGTAGTAAGATGGACCAGCAGAGAAGGCCTAATTTTCATACCTGAGCTGTTGCACAACCTGTAGAGCAAATTGACTCACCCACTGCTACGTGTTACTATTGCTGTTGCTTTAATATATGTGTCTGAACCTAAAAAGAAAATGTGTGGGTTATGGTTGTAATGCAAACAAAAGGAAACACAGCATTTTAGTCAGCATGGAGAAAGATGGTGTGTGTGTGTGTTTGTGTGCGCCTGTGTGTGTGTGTGTGTGTGTGTGTGTGTGTGTGTGTGTGTGTGTGTGTGTACGTGTGTGTGCAATTCTCGGAAGGAGGATGCCTTGAGTGCCTTGACAGCGTTCTTGCCGAGGATGTAGTTTGACAGTAATTCCTCTGTGTATCACGTATAATAGCACAGCACTGCAAGATGGCAAGAATGCCGTGTTGGTTCAATAAAGTATACTGGCAGATCTGGCACACTACAATAGTTCCCCCGGCTCCAGCACAGGCTCCCGTGCCCAGGGCTGAAGTTGTTAAAGTTGTAACAACATGGAGATCTGTGTGACATGCAATGTCCCTCATTAAGAGAAGGAACAAGAGACAAACAGCCTTATGAGTTATCTTATTGGACATATACTTGGATGTTTCCTAGGCTGGGGTCTAGGGTCATGAATTATTGCATTGTGAGATAAGAACGCCTGGGAACGAGGTTAGATGTTTCCTATGCTCCCTATGTCTACCGGAATTGTCTGTAACTGTTGGCTATCTCCATCCGCATCAGCATTATCCGCAATGGCTTCCAATTGGGTTTTTGTCGTGAGCTCCATCTGTTTCCGCATCTCATAAAAGCCTCATTTGATTTGCTTAATTTCCAGAGTGATTGATATTGATATCTCTACGATACATTGACGAGAGAACGAGGCTTCCGTTCGTCAACGTTTCCATGGTTTCCATACATGGCATATACATTGAAGTCTGCCCAAATAAGGGTTTATGTGTCCATCGCCGCAGCGCACCATTGAAAAGAATCCATAGGGGCATATAATGCCTTAACCTGTTTCTATTTCCAATTTAAAGTATACAATAAATTGTGACTTTACTAACAGTGACAGCCATTAGCCTGTTTCCACCAGAATAAAAACATATCCATACAAAAGTATTGATATGCAATTAATCAATAAGACATAGGAAGATTGTCAAAAATTGACTTGAACCCGTTTATCCGCGCTATGCACAAAATATAAATATAACGTATGAATAGTCACAAAAACCTTCTGCGGGTTTTGTCATAATTTCATACCTTCATAATAACCTTCATATGCTCTCATATGCTCTTACTGACAACTTTATGTTAATATTGTGGAACTCAGCGGTAGACGGGACACAAATGAAGGAGAACGGAATGATAATTCACTCTGATGGCTGAAAGCCCAGATTTGATCCCCTGCCAGTGGTGTAGAACTAACCCAGAGGTTGAAGTATTCAGTCCAAAGCGATAAAACAAAAGAACAATAAACCTGAAAAGCTTGGCCCGAGCCAACCCTCGGCGACCTTTGATAACTCCTCTGCTGACTGGCGTTCTTCTCCCAACTGTGCTTCTCTCTCTCTTTTGGGTCGATCAGCCAGCAACAGTAACATTCCTAAGTGTTCTCCCCGGTAACAACAGCAGAAGCAGCCGCAAAACCCTTTCATCATATGAATGGCTGCACAGTGGGAGGAAAGCTGGGTGGATGGAATCCTTATTATAATGATACATCTCTCCCCAGAGTAACAGCATCACAAGATGTTACTGTGATGGACTAGATTGCCTTTTTTGTGAACAAATTCAGGCTTAAGGCACACGGTCCTGGACTAATGTTTATCAGAAACTTTCTGGTTCTTATGAAATACTGAGTCAAAAATGTGACTTACTAAGACATAATTGTGAGATAGTTATTTTGTTTATAGTGTCTTTGCTCCTGGCGGGAAGGAGCTTCTTCCTGTTTTAATTAAATGTAACATTTCAATGGAAATTATATTCTCTCAGGCATTACTTTTGTCCAAACAGGCCTAAACTAAATGTGTCATAACTGTGCATGGATTTGAATTTGAGTATTTGTGTTTGCTAGGCCATGAATCTGTATTCAAGTCACAGTCCCATCACAAGTCACAGGATTTTCCTTCAAGATGATCTGCTATTACTGTAAGCAGTTTTCCCAGTGTGACGCTGGAGATTGGAGATAAGATATTGACCTCCATGGGACAAAACTCCCTTTCAGTTGAAATCTCTTTTCTTCCAACATTTGTCCTTGTCCTAGTTGAAAAGTCTATAGTTTGGAAATTAATCAACGTTTTTTCCGAGTAAATCAACTAGGACAAGGACAAATCTATATTCTGGAAGTGAATCCATTTTTCTAAATTAGGTTAACTGCATACGTTTTTTCTGTTGATATTTTGACCTTAGTTTATATCTAGTCTATATCGAGATACTTTTTATTTCTACTTTTTATACTTTTTATAGCCTGAAAATGTAATAAAATGTGCACTTAACTTGAGCAAAAATTTAATAAAACCCAATAATGTAATAACTTGACCAATAATGTAATAAAATGTCCTGACTGATACTGTAATGTATTTGACTTTTTGACTTTGCACTCCCACAGATTATGATGGGGGGATCCAATCACGGATTCTTAAGTTTGTTAAGGGGGGTTTCTCAAACCGTTTCGGGCTGACCAAAACGGTTTGAGAACCATTGCTTTAACTTGAGAATGATACTGTCACATTTCTGTGAGTACACACCTACTGGTAGAATTGCAATAGCCTATACCACAATTTTTTTTTAATATTATGTGGTAGGGACAGAGAGACAGTAACAGATTGAATTCTATGAATATGCTAGATTGAGTAAAGAAGCCAAACGTAACCTGTACAGTGTAACCTATAATGAATGACTTTAAACAGTGAATGACATTCACTGTTTGACATTCTCGGCCACCTAGTGGTCAAAATGATTGGCTGTTTATTTTAACTTAATGAGGAACACGCAGAACGGCAATGTCAATCATAAAGTAGCCTACTATGTCATTTTGATGCAGAAAGTGTCATATCAGTATGACAGTCAGTTGACATAGAGCATGGTGTCAATTTGACATTTAAAGTGACATAACCCTTTATGACCAGGTGGAACAATCCTTTATGACTGGTTATGTATGTTTATTTCAGGCTTATGTATACCCCCTTCAAATGAAGTGTTACTAAAAGTTGTTTTGTTGGATTGTGGTTGTTTTCATGCGGCAGTGTTTTGTTGGAAATCCGTAGTATAGAGAGTGAATAGAGAGTGAAGAGGAAGTTTTAGGGAACAGTTACCTGATGTCTCCAGTGCTGCTCAGAAGCATATCAGACCTGGAATGGTCTCCCAAGGAGGTAGTCCATCACCCACTCAATAAGACCAGGATGCATGTCCCTGAGTTTCTGCCCATGTGCATATGGCTGTATGGTGCTCAAAGTCTGCACTTTAACCTACCATGTCATTCTTTCATTTCAAATCCAATTTATATAACATTCTTAAATTCTTAAAATACTGAAAATGAACATAGTATTACATTATGCGTCAAAAGTATTACATTATCAGTTTTGAGACTCCTCGAAAAGAGCATCTATCAAGTGCACTATATGTCGAGGCACATGCCACCCTAATCAACAGTGATGGCATCTTCAAACACCAAGGATGTCAAGATACACGTTGGGAGTCTGAGTGCCTCTGGTTCTCCTACTTTCTACTGCAGGTTCATGTACACCTACGCCTTCCAGATGGGAGATGTGAGTCATGAGTCAGGTGGGCTGATTTTAAAGCTCTTTAAATGAACTGACAGTCACTGATGTGTGTATCTGTACCCTGCCCGTTTAAGCTTTCAACCTCACGCCCCCTCATGACATGAATCCAATCTTCTAAGCTTCTGTGATCTGTGTGTGTGTGTGAGTGTGTGTCTATCTGTGTCTGTGTGGGTGACCTTGGCAGATGTAAATACAACCTATTCACAATATACCCTTCACAGCAGAAACTGCAGATGTTGAACACAACAAGGGAAAATCACACGATTAGCTCAACCAACCATGACGTTGCCAGAGTTGTTTTATATTTCCGTTAACTTCAAGTCCTCCATAAGTGGTCTCAAGACGTGATTTCTCCACCCCTCGTAGAGTCGGGAGGACAAAGATTTTTTCAAACTGGTTTGATATTATCGGGCCAGACTCGTGTACAGGGCACTAAGACTGAGATTGGGGATTACGCTGGCAACAGCCAATGAGATTTGAGATCAAGAATGACCAATGGGGTTTGAGGTCAAGAATGGCCAATGAGATGTGAGGTCAAGAGGAAGAAAAGGGGAACAACTGCTACAGTTTCTACAATTTCTACAAGTTCTACAAACGATGGGGTAGGGGAAAAAAGAGAGAGTGGTGGTTAAAAAAAAGGACTTTGCATCTTGAAGAAATTATTCATGGCTCGGGTTCAGAGGAATGCTGGTAGTATGATGGGCTGTGTATGGACCAGTCTGCTGCATCTCTTCCTATAGAAACCATTAGTGTGAGTATGTGAGCCGCGTTCCTGAGAGATTTGGTGAGTTTTCAGAGAAGGTGTGGATAATGGGAGAGTCTTCATGTGTGTACCCCGCATGTTCCCAGTCGCCTAGTGTGGACCACCGACCCGACGGCAAGACAAGACTGATCACCAAGACCAGTCGTGTAGTGTTTACTGCCCACTAGGCGACTTTAAGAGCCTTTAGCACTTAACACAATGTATGCCGACCAGATGCACGGAGGGATGGACATTATAGTTTAGGTACCGGTATTTACAAAACTATACTGCTATGTTACTGTGCTGAAATGAGGTTCCATGAATAATATGTTTACAACTAGTTATTGTAAGTTAATGAGTTACAGTGTAGCAGGGTATTTAGGGGAAAACTGATTAATATTCAGTTCACTGTTGTTGTTGTTGTTGTAATGCTTCAGTACTGTTACTTAAAGGAAGACTGATAGGGAGTAATCATGCAAATGTCAGTGTTCAGGGATAAAAACTACGATGTTGGACTGTTGTATTAATATGCATTTCCATAGTAGTATTTCAGTACAATTTGCTGATGTTTGGGTGGGTTTAAAGTACAGAACAGAGTGAGAAAGCTGTAGGCCTAATACATTGCTAGACCTGTTCTTGTATATGTATTAAGTTCTATGATTATTTTGATAATCCAGTCATAATACACATCACCTGAGGAAAGTTTGTGTCCGTGTTTGTGTACTAAAATACTCAAACAGCTGTTTCCATGTGCCGGGGAGTATGGAGAAAGGCTTTGTGGACAGTGAACTTCCAGGGAATGGACATTGAGATGGTGAACACCCAGGAGTACCTGGGTGTTCACCTGAATAATAAACTGGACTGGCCTGACAATACAAATGCATTTTACAAGAAAGGTCACTATCTGCTGAGAAGACTCAGGTCTTTTGGAGTGCAGAGAGCACTCCTAAGGACCTTTTATGACCTTTTTAACCTTGACCTTTTTTGTGGTGGCATCAGCCATCTTCTATGGAGTGGTCTGCTGGGGCAGCAGCATCTACTAAACTGCAATATCAATATTCCCTATGTGCAATAACGTCAATATTCCCTATGTGCAATAATGTGAACTCAACCGTTGAGTCTGTTTACTTATTTATTGTATCTTACTTTTTATTATTGTATCTTGCTTTTTTATTGATGCTTTGTGCTATTGCGCTATCCCCTTTTGCTGCTATAACACTGCACATTTCCCCCACAATATAAGCGTATTTAATGTATGCATACACCAGTCTCCTCTCTAGTAGAGTGAGCCCACGATCATAGTGTTACAGTCTTTTAAACCCCCTCACAGGAAGTCATTAAGCAAAGAAGCAAATGCATACATCAGTGAGGCAATAAAAACAACTCAAGGAACTGAGGTGAGGGGGTCAAAACAGCTAGCGGGTCTGCTGCTTATCCTTATGACCAACAGCTAGGGGGTCTGTTGCTTATCCTTATGACCAACAGCTAGGGGGTCTGTTGCTTATCCTTATGACCAACAGCTAGGGGGTCTGTTGCTTATCCTTATGACCAACAGCTAGGAGGTCAGCTCACTTGATATTACTGATCAAGACGTTTAAAGAAGAGACAAAGCAAACCTTAAAAAGCTACATAGGAATTTTCCATTACACTGTGTGTGTGCGTGTGCGCATGCATGTGCGTATTTCTGTGTGTTCTCCCTTCATACATCAATTCCACCTTCTGTGTGTTCATGTAATATTTAAAGAGAAGTGATTGCCTCTATGCTTATACTCTCTCTGTGTGTGCGTGTGTGTGCGTTCATGTGTGTGTGCGTGCGTGTGTTGCTGTTAAACATACTAACAAGCTATGGCGAGAGTGACAGCCTCATACATAATGCATGATGTGGTTAAAGGATGCTGACATTTTGTTGGTCGTCAGTCAGAATACATCTCCCTGGGGGAACAAATGTCTCCATGGCCTCAGATGTACCTTGATTGTCTCACACACACACAAACACAACACGTGCACACACACACACACACACATTCCAGAGGCTGGCTGGTGACCTTCAGGTTAATAGGCTACGAGTTGGTTGGCGCTGGAGATATCATTTGACTTTCTGCTACGTGTTATTACAGCAGAAGCCTTTCTTCACCCTCACCCCATAATCTGTTCATCTTCCAAAGATCATGGATTAGAGGAGGATTCTCCGCAGCACCAGTGGATTGGTACCATTTCTCAGTATCGGGAATGACACCTTTGATGACCACATTTGTTGCTAACGCAACCTCTTGGTGCTGTGGGGAAGTTGTGTTGGCTTGGATACTGTATTAAAATATACCTCTCTTTGGTTTAGGCACAGTTTTGGTTTAGGTGTCAATACAGAATTAAATGTTAACATTGAGTAGTTCAAAGTAAGACACTCTTCATGTTTGATTGTATGAGGATGCATTGTAAGCATTGTACTGTGGATTTCCCATCGGCACTAGGTTATCTTGTATTTAATACCATCAACAATCAATAGGCCACAACAATGCTTTTAATCCATGCTCATACAACAATTGTATTGCGTATTATTAGTATTACAAAAGCACACAGTAATACAATTGTACATTGCTATGTATGTGTTTTCCAGATACATTCTAGCACATAGTGATAGTACTGGAAATAATCTATTCCAGGCAATTGATCAAAACTCTGTGAGAGTATGATGTGAATATGCACGTGGACTTCTGATCCGTCCATGAAATTAGTGAGCCATGAAAACACATAGGATCAACCACAGGATAGATCTAGTTGAACTGTGTTGTGATTTGAATTATAATCCACTTCTCTTCTTGGATGGATAGGTTAAAGTATTGGTTAAGTAAAAGCAATTTGTGCCACAGTGTAGCCATTATCTATAAGAATGAGAAACATGAAATGTTACACATTTCCCTTCCCACTTTCTTTCAAGCGGTATCCATGGCAACAAAGGCACGCAGTCCCTTTGTTGCCAGCTCAAACGCTCATGCAACTTTACACACACACACACACCTACATCACAGTGAAGCTTAATTATGGGTTCAGTTTATTTTCAAGTTCAAAGTTATGGGAAGAGCCACATCTGTTGCTACACTTCTTCGCTTTCATGTCACTTCGTGGTTGTCAACGTTAAGTGAGGCAACAGGTCATTCAAGTTTGCCATAGTTTCTGATCCCAATCCACACCAAGGTTGTGTTGAAATGTGTGTATTTGGCATATGCAGTAGTACAACAATAAGGGGCTAAAGTGGCTAAAGTGAGGGGCACTTTAGCCAATGAGGGCAAAGGAGCAGTGGCCTCTGTAGCCACACCCCTGTGCACGTGCCTATATTCAAGTGTGGAAAGGTTCTTGCCAAACAGTGCATGGTTACTTTCTTTCAGTTCCAGTTACACATAACTGCAATAGTACTACAGTAAATATGAGTAAAGAAGAAAACATGTAAACCAGCTTCTATACTGAAATAATGAAAAAAATATGCTGCATCAAAAAATACAGAAACAGAAATGAAGGAGCAATATGTGGACATATGTTAAACAGTTCAAACTTTCATTCAAACATGGTTATTTTCTTCTTATTTCTTATTTATTTAACTTTCTTACCAACAATTTCCAATGACCCCTATCTGTCTATGTCTTTCTCTCTGATAAATCATAACCTAGACATTTTGAGCTATTATTCTAGCATGTTTTCTAGCATTGATACTGTGAGAGAAAAATGATCAGAGTAAATTGCTCCATTACTGTTAGTAAAGGAGCAAAAAACAGTTAATTTTGTCTTCTTATTTTGAGCAGTGTTCCCTGTGACCTCCATGTGAATGGGCTGGTGAGAACAAAGATAATTGAATAGGGCTCAACGAAAAAACCTTTTTGTTCAGTCAGATGTTGCCTGTGCATGCTCACTTGTCATCTTACGATCTTACCATCAATTCAACATGAGTTCAGAGTCAACACATGGTCCGATAATAAAATAGCTTTCTATAGTCCTCTTTCACACATGCGGTCTATCCCAGAAATGTTCCGGACCATTTCCTGCATGGGGTCATGTGTGAATGGGAACAGGGATCGAAATCCCGGAAAATCTGTCCCGCCAATTTCCCACCTCAAGACCTAATGACATTTCCGGAACACAGCCGGTACAGTGGCAGTAACATTGCAGGGAGAGGCACGTAAGTCGGTCTGATGTAGGATGCTTTCACGTGGAGAGCGAACCAATCACAAGAATCCCAGGGCTGATTTCCGCAGCGTACTTTTTGCGTTTTATCTTCACTGAAGCAATGGAGCGGTCTACCTTACATGGGTAGCCACTAGACACATGATTAGACTAGATGTAGTCTTTTAGTTTGCTTGTGTTTGGGTTCCTTTTATCACTCCTGTGTGTCCCACTTCCTATATTTCATTTTTATATATATTTGTATTTATATTCATGGAAGGAGTTTTACATTTCGATTTGTCTTTAATACGTTATAGTACCGTTTAATGCATGTGTAACTCATGTGCTGATTTTCATTAGCGCATTCTATGCATATCAATTTCCTCATTTCTATAGATCACTATATTTCTCTCTTCTCCCTCTTAACTAAGGTTCTGAAACCAATTTGTATTGCTTAATTACTTCTACACTACAACTATCACAAAAATTGTTACCATCATTAAGTCATTTCACAGTATGGCCACATCAATAATTATACAAATGTGGACTGGTAAAGCCCTTTGAGACTCTGTGATAAAGGGCTATGTGAATTGCAATGAATAAACTTTTAGAATTGTACTTTTTGTAAAAATTGTATAGCTAATGGTGTGGGACGAATACAAATCAACTTACACTCCACAGCCGTTTCAATAGGCTGTCCAATCACTGTGTTGGTACTATCAAGTGTGGAGCAGAAGAGCATTGATTGTTCTGCACTATGAGCTTACAGGATTACATCGGCCTACATGTTACGATTCAACTGCTGGATCCGAGATTAATAGGGACTTAACTCAAATGAGGCTTGTTAATGATTTTGATGGTCACACCAGACTGAGAATGCTGATTGCTCAAAAGAAATGCATCGACGGTGTTTGTTTGGCTTTCACCGTTCTTTTCAACGGCCTGATCCAGCAGATGAAAATACAAGAATGAGAAAAATACTGAGCAGTAGTAAATCACTGAATAGGTACATGAATAAATATAAAAGAGGAATAAAAGACTGGAGGGTGGTTTACTGAAAGAGGGCAAATAGACTGAAAGAGCACAAATATGGACAGAAAATACAAATTATATATTCAATACGAATGAAATGAAGGTCTGAAGGTCTCATTGAACTGTGAAAGGAATGGATTCCCACCCCCAAGTCACACACATCTCCATAATGCCTCTAACAAGTGTTCTCTCTTAGTTCTCACAAAGGTACACACGCATGTGTGTGTGTGTGTGTGTGTGCATGTGCGCGTGTGGGGAGGTGCAGACTGTTCATTTGTATGGCGGCAACAGCAGGATGCCGGGTGGGTGACGTTTGACTGAGGCTGACAACCACTTTCATGTCTAAACGCTTCTTCAAACGGCTTCTTTCCACTGCTTCTGCCTGCCTACATGTTCAGACTCCCCCTCTCCGCTCAGCCCCTCCCATCCTCCACGGCTGCTAAAATGCACAGAGCTCTGGGTCTCCGACCTCGCTGGGATGGAAGCGGGAAGGACGCAACAATGTCCATACACTCATGGGTAGGCAGGGAGGATGGTGAGCTATAGAAGGCAGGCAGGCAGGCAGGCAGGCAGAATGCCAGGCAGACAGGAGAGCTGACAGACACTCAGGCAACCAGGGAGCAATAAAAGAAGACAGCAGTATAACAGAAGGGCATTTTTCATTTTGAAGTGCAACCTGAACACGTGTGTGTGTGCGTGTGTGTGTGCGTGCGTGTGCAGATTTTCATTTGTGTCTTCTTTTCTGCTCCTCTGCTCTACTTAAACGCAGAGTCCCTTTTACTGGCCGGGTGTGCCTACACATTTTGACAAATAAAGGCCGGTCTTAATTAGAAGCTGGATCTATGGCGGCACCGAGAAAAAAGTAAGCGACATTTTTACGGTATGCCGTATGTGGTAATAATATTACAACAAAACACATACCGATATGCTTCGACAGCTTCATAGGCCTACCCTACATGTCTAGCCTGCACAGCAATCATTAGGGAAGATTTTGGCCTTTTATCAATAAGACAAATGGAAAAGTCCAACCTCTTTTTCGGCTTTCATCCTTTCGGGCCCATGTTCACATAGTGTCTCTTTCTGGCAGAAACGCTCTGGCAAGGCACTGGGAAGCACTGGGCGTGATGCATACAGAAGTACGGCTGCCGGCATGACTGGGCTTCGCGGGGCCCTGTTGTAATGTCCCTACCATTCATTTTGATTGTATTTTTGATTAGCACCCTATACGCAGAATACGCGATTGCATCGGCAGCCCCCCCACCCCTCCGCGTAATACTGTATGCACCGTGCATACATTTACCCCCTCCTCCCCGTCAACAATGCAATCGCGAGTGGAATCCTCGCGCCAGCACCCCATCCCCCATCCCTACCAATGTCAAAATCAAACCTACGCCCTTGCCTAACTTAAATAACATAAAGCAGTGATTCCACACTGCATTTTTCTGACTTCCTTTGATGCCACTTTTCAGGCTGCCAAATATAATTAATTGGTTCAGTTGCACTTGGGACGTTAGAGATTCTATTTCTAGGTCGGAGAAATTTCTCTTTTTGATCGTATTACGCTTCTCCATGACGTAAACTCTAGGGGCGAGGCGTCTAAATCGAGAATATATAGGGGCGCGATATTTAAATGACGCTTGTTTTCAGCCGCCACATTTATCAACGCCCAATCATTCTTACGCTGTGATTGGCGAGATAGGTTTCATGAATCACACGTGAACTCTGAAATATTTGTGCTGTACTTTCAAAATAAGTCACAGGAAATTGGAATGGTGGGAGTTGGTTTCTACTAATATTATGAGTTATTGCACTGTACCACCACCTGGCGTAATGTGTGTACTTGGCACTTTTCCAGACCCCACACAGAGCCGAAAAGTGCTTACATGTGTACCAGCAATCCCCGTCGCTCATGTGAAATGAATGTACTGATACAGATGAAGAAGAAAAAAAAAGAAGTTAAACAAAAACGGTTATACTTGTCCCAAGACCAAATCTTTTTTTTGTTGCATAAAAATAGGTTATAGGCCCTAGTTCTCTCTGAAGAGAGCTCTCTTTGAATATAAATTGATCAAATACAGCTTCACTTGTGGCCCCAATCATCATTTCTCATCTCCCTTTGTTGTATTAATTATATATATAGGCCTAATTGATTAAAATACTGCTAGTCGCGATACTAACGGTAACCACAATGCTAACACTAGGGAATATTGCCTTCAAATATTGCCTTCATTGACCTTCAAACCCATTTGCAACATTTTGCTCTAATTGATTTTCTTTACCTGAGGCAGTGTATGTACCTGTGTGGCTTTGTGACACAACTGTTTTCATTTGCCAAAAGGCTTCCATATGACATACATGAATACATACACAATACAAAAAAATAGCAGGAATGGTTGCAAGTAGTTACTAAAACAACCAGAGGAAGTTAACAAGTCTCCCTTTGTCCTTTTCTGTGTCTACTCTTTCTCTGTTCTCTCACTATTAGATGGGAAATGCCTCCGAAACGATTTTGCTCATATCAAGAATATCCAAAGAGAATGACTTTCTCATGGCCACCATCTACACCGTTTTTGGTGAGTCTTTATTTGTATATTTTTTTACTGAAACGTCTGGCGTCTTGAACATAGACGTAAACTGAACTGAATGATTAAACTGACCAATGAATCAACATTTTTTCTTCTCCTCCTCCACCTCTGCCAGGTGTGCTGTCTCTGCTGGGGAACGGCATCCTGCTCTTCGTGGCCTACAGGAAGAAGTCATCTCTGAAGCCTGCAGAGTTCTTTGTGGTCAACCTGGCCATCAGTGACCTCAGCATGACCGTCAGCCTCTTCCCCCTGGCCATTCCTTCAGCACTCGCTCATAGGTGACCGATTTGGCCTGCTCTACTCTACACCAACCTCCTTTCCAACCCCAATAGAGTGGTGCAGGGATGATGATTTTTGTAGGCCAATCCGGACGTTAGCATCGCCCTGGGTTCCCTCGACAAAAAACCAATGGGATTTATCCATTGGGTTTTGCAGAAAATAAGCTCTGTGGCAAACAAAGGTTTATGATACTTACACGTTTTGTTTAGCAAGATAATCTTCACAAATGAACACCACTTTTATGATTTTTGAAGAGTAAATGCAATAGCCAGAAGTCTAATGTTAGGCTATAAACGAACTACAAGTGCGGTATTTACTGATGTATTTTATGCTGCAGACCTTATTTCAGGCATGTAACCAAAATCCCATTCAAAAAACCTATTGACTTCGAGACAAGTGGAAGTACAAAAGTCATTTCTGGGGTTTAGGACTCATTCCTGCACCACTCTATGCCCTTTTCTGCTAACCTTTTCGCCATCCCTCACCTCTTCTTTTGCCTACTTCTCACTTGTTTCCCCTCCACCGTCCTCCATATTCTCTTCTTTTTATCTGTCACTACGTGTTGTTGTTATCGTTTGAGGAGTTTACATTTTTACATTCTATAGACTGTAAAATGTATACTGAGTGAGCTGGATCAGCTATCTAGTTAAACCTTTATGGAATTATTACACTGTCTGGCTCTCACCTTCACTAACCCCAGGGCTAAAAATACTGCATTGCGTCGCCATCAGTGTCACATAAACTTGTTGTTATATGTGCTCCCACAGGGAGTGTCACAAACAGTTTCTTTGTACATTGAAAACAATCAATATACGATGTCATAATTTATGAGTGAAAGTTGTGAGTTGGCGCTAGTGTTTGCCGCGCTGTCGAGGGCTGAAGTTTGACGATTTTTTGGTTTGGATGGAGCCATCAGGTTATTATGGCAGCGTTTCACAGCCCAATGAAAAAATTGATGGAACGTTCATTAGACGTGACACTGATGTCTCCGGTGGAGCTTAGGGGTTAGGCTTCTATCATGTGCCTTATTATATAGCTTATGTAAGGGATAATAAACGTATGGTCATGTAGGTCATGTCATGACAATGAATAATTCTAGTTCCTTTTACAACCAAGCCGGTTAATCACAGTATAAATTACAACGGGTAAGTGACGTTATGGCTCCATTGCCGTAGCACGTTACAAAGTAATAAAATGAAGCTTGATTTTAGGTTAAAATTGTCTCGCAGTATGTTTGCTACTGTGTCCCATTCTTCAAAATTGTTGTATTCTCCAAATAGCTTGAAAGAGCTATTTGGAGCTTAAAATCAGTCATTGGTGTGTATTCCTTGCTGGTCGTTAGTTTATCAGCAGTTGATAATGAGTACGCTTTGACAGCTGTGCTCTTTAATGTTGCTATGGTTACAGGTTGGGTAGTGGATACATTTAGAACAGTGATTAAACTTTAGCCGATCTACGGTTTTATCGCACACCTGCCAGCCAATCAGAAGAGTATTCACCCAGACCATGGTATAAATATTGTTATATACCATTTAATTTCATAGGGAGTGTGAAAAAGGATAAAATAGGACAGGGCAAAACTGAACACATGAGTTGGATGAGTTTCAAGTGAAAGTACATTTCTTACTCTGGGTTCTAACAATTTAATTTAATCAATTTAACATTCGACATTAGGGAATATCAATAAAAGTCGTTAATACATGGCAATCTCTTTTTCTTTCTCTCTCTCTCTCTCTCTCTCTCTCTCTCGTCATTCTCGCTCTGTTTTACTCTCAACTAATCTCCGCTCTCATCCTTCATCACTTCCCTCACTGCTCCAGCGGCCCTCTAAGTGTGATTGCTAAGCGACTGTCACATCCTGTGATGGCTGTTAACCATCACAGCTCAATGTCGGCAGGTGGTGTCCCAAACGGGGTGGGCCATGAGGATGATGGGAAGGTCAGAAAATATCTCCCCCCGTTTGTCCAGCAGGCAGGCACTGAATCATGTAATTTATCAGGGCTGCATTTCCCGAATGTACCTTACCTATGTGTGTGTGTGTGTGTGTACGAACGTATCTCTTGAAAACCGTTAAGGTACATCGATATCGGGAAACGCAGCCCAGATTTATTTTTGTGTTGCTAAAGTATTAAAATGTCAGCCAGTGACACATGAAGAATGGCCTCTCTCTTGTGGACGCTTGACGTTTTTACCTCTTTCTCGCTGTTTCAGGTGGCTGTTTAATCAGTCTCTGTGTACTGTGTATGCATTCTTCGGGGTGCTGTTTGGCCTGTGCAGTCTGACCAACCTCACTGTGCTCTCCTGCGTCTGCTGGCTCAAAGTTTGTTGCCCCAACTATGGTAAGAAGAAAACCTTCCACAAATCTACATCTTAAAAAGCAATTTTGATCCATAACCATTCTAAAACATACAACATTAAACATTATGAAGAGAGATGATTATTGTACAGTGGAATTACTAGATTTCTCCAATGTTTCGCATGACTCTTTTTACAGTAGCATTTAGCAGACGCTTTTATCCGGTAGTGCTAAGGCGTCTTGCTCAAGGATGACTACATGTAGCACTATGGTTTGTACATGTAGTACATTGGTGTTTGACTGTTTTGACAAACAGCCTAACCGCTAGACTATCCTCTATGTGTACGCCCCTATGCGACGCTATCCCAACCATGCGTTTGTGAAGCGATATTTGTGATGGCATTGAGAGGAAGCAGGTTTGTAACAAAGTGTTATGTCCTGCCAATGTCTGTGACATGGTGACGACGCTGCACTCATGTTATTGGACCTGTTGACACCTTAGGGTCTCTCTTTTAAGTGCAGCTTAGTCCATATTTAATCTCTGATCCTCTCGTGGAGTTGCATATGTAAATGAAGGGGTGGTTTGAAAGCTCCCTTGCTCTATGGGGTTTATCTTTTCCCT
Source organism: Melanonus zugmayeri (assembly GCA_900302345.1). NCBI lineage: Eukaryota > Metazoa > Chordata > Actinopteri > Gadiformes > Melanonidae > Melanonus > Melanonus zugmayeri. Next base: position 27,119 of record OMKN01031976.1, on the reverse strand, counting down.
TCGGGGGTGTCCGAAACACATTAAATCAATTTGTGTACTTGCATAAGTCCCTGGAAGCACGTTTCTGGATCATAACTATATGCCCTTGGTGGTCAATATGTTTGCTGAAGAAACGATTGGCTTTGGTATAGGCTTCATCCCCCAGGGTTAGGAGCTCCAGACCTGCTAGAGATGCAGGTCTCAAGCACAGTTTTTGACCCACAAATGCGAGGAGGCCAAATGTAATGTTCCTTGATCACCCTGCACTTCAAGACAGCATTTATTGTTGTCTTGTCCCTTTAGAACAAACACATTTTTGTCAGAGTAGCAGACCAGCATGAAAGTCTGACAGAATGAATGACATCAACAAGGAGCATTAGGAGATCATTTAAGTGCCTTTTACTTAGAAATGCCTAATAGGGCAGAAGCAGTACGACAAGACTGAGGGAGGAGGACTCAAGGGCAAAGAGTATATTTCAAATCAATACAAGGAAGCCGGATTTGCTGTGTTGACACATGGGATCAATTGGTATCCTCATGCAAACTGATTTAATTAGATCTATATGATCAAGTCTTAATGATTTGACAATAGAGCTTTAGCAGATCTAGCACACACACACACACACACCAGAAAGTCTCATACAGGTACAGAATGTAATTTACGAGAGAGAGAGAGAGAGAGAGAGAGAGAGAGAGAGAGAGCAGCATGTAATATGCCTACAGAAGGTTGATACCTGGTGTGCCGTTCTTCTCCTTAGTAACCAAACATATTTCGGGCGACTGTGGCTCAGGGGGTAGAGCGGTTGTCTGGCAACCGGAAGGTTGCTGGTTCGATCCCCTAGCCAAGTGTCGAGGTGTCCCTGAGCAAGACACCTGACCCTAACTGCTCGTGACGTATGAATGGTTGAATGTGAGGCACAAATTGTAAAGCGCTTTGGATAAAAGCGCTATATAAATGCAGTCCATTTACATTTCAGAATGGTGTTGCTCAGCTCATCCAGACATAGAGTGTCGAGGGGTCCTTGAGCAAAATACCTCGGCCATAGGTCCTTGCAACCAACTGGGTGCACAGTGGATGCCTTGGAAAAGCGCTTTATGAATGTCTATTTACTATCGCCTTGTACTAGAGATCAGTAACAGATCAAAAACCCAGAGATTGGCAGGAAAAGGCAGAAGTGTCTATAGCTGTATATATGCATTGTGTGTGTGTGTGCGTGCACGTGTGTGTGTGTTCAGTACATCACATTCTACCTTCACTGCCTTTTTCTGTGTAGGCAAGAAATTGGTATGTGTTGGGTTCAGCTGGGCTGAATGTAAAACAAAATGTTTCAGTTCATTATATATATATATATATATATATACTGAAAACATTTATTATGAGTGTAATCCATCTTTTTTACATCAGCTCAGCTATAATTAACTTTTTATAATTGTACTTTTTTGTACTATCTCTCACAGCAAGGCATTTGAAAGCAGGGAACTAAACGAAAGGGGATTATGTATTTTAATATACATAATTATACACCAACAATTTTCATTAACTATCCCATGAGACCAAAATGTGGTCTCAGGGGAATTCATTTGACAGGTGAATAATTTATAAATTATGGAATCCAATGTTATTGCACTCTTATGCATTGCAATTTAATAGTTCATCATTGGCATCACTTCCCCTAATCACAATCAATTTGGAAAGGACTTTATAGAAATGATATATGTCTTCAATAGGGGACAAACTTTATGGCTACGTCTTAAAAATTTAGTACACCAGCTGGGTAGAATGACTACCACTATTACGCAGGGTAATTGAAGCAAATGTGGTGTTTTTAAAGAGTTCTTCTTGTGTTTGGAAGTTTGCTCCAAGAAACAACAAAATATAAATAAATACAATACTTTTTGACCTGTTGCGCTTGCTGTCTTTTTGTCTCTTATGCAGGATATGTACATATATTCCTCCCCCCAAAAACATAACACGCAGTAAAACTTACTGCTAAATTGTCGATACAAATAAATATTTTTGAGGTGTGACAAATGTGAGTGAGAAAATCTGATTAAACGTTATTTTTATAGTGAATTGTCGACACTACCTTTATGATAACAGTGTGATTTTTCAATAATTTGTCAACATGCATCAAGGATCCCATGTGTCAGATAGGGGCTACTATGTATAGGAGCAGAAAGGTTACGGAAGCAACTGCTCAGGGCAAGGTCTGTTCAATAAGGATTATAGAATGGGAATTCATCAGATTAAATATGACCTCCAGCTAAGCTTTATCCGCACTTGCTACACACCCAGCTGTAAGGAGAGAAGGACTTTGTTTAGTGGGATAAAATTGATTTTGGTAAGTGATCAAACTGAGCCACAAAACTGTTTAATAGCCAATCCCAACAAGTGCCAGAGATGTTTGTTTTAATGTAAAACTGAAACTGCTGTAGTAGTGGTTATTGATCCATAATGTGTTTCTCTGAGATTAGGGCCATTCTGCAACATTGAGGCATAGTAAGTCAAAACTGCATCTCCACTTTTCTTACTGTGGGGACATTCAAGGGCAGAAGAGGACCTAAGGGGGGCATAGACTGACAGGGTCTGAAATATAAAAATGTGCTATTCCTATAACAGCTTTGGAACAAAAGTATATCTGAAAATTATAGAGAGAGGCTGTTAGTCAATAAACCTGACAGCGCCAGACCAATTCGCAAATGCGTATACATTTTTTTAACACCCCTTGAAAATTGATTTTCAAGGGGTGTTATCAGGGTGCAGACCAAAATTCATCTGGATGCAATTGGATATACCTACAACCAATCAGAGCAACACAACTTCGGAAGGACGGCAAACACATCTTTTTTATCAATAAAAGCTTTAAGTGCAGTTGTTAGTTATTTTTTTGGAGAAAATATACCATCCAGTTCGTTTAATATTGTTGCAATAGCGGATTCAACAGACCGTTCTACATCAGCGGCAGCCATCTTGGTTGTTTGACGAAAATGCCTCAACGATGCTCTTCTGTATAGTCATCGAAACAAACCCACCCCATATTAGATCAATGGTTGTGATTGGTCCGATCAGGGCCAGGTTGGCTCGAAATCTGTCTGAACGGGAGGGGGGCCAGACGCATATCCCAGAGCAAATAAATCATGAGCTTGCAGATTCGTCTGGTTCCCAGGCTAAGCAGTCAATGCAGTGAGGCTACAGTTAAATATTATGTTTTACTGTTGTTATATGAATAACTTCCTACTTGCCTATGGATTATTTAAGAAGACCACTGAAAAAAACATTATAATAGTCCAATATACTTGAGACAAAAGCATGGATATTCTTACATAAAGAAATGAGTGTAAAATCACAGCAAAACTTTTACGTAATTACTGGTTTGGTCTTGGAGTATTAATTCAGGTCCAACTAACACCACCCAACTAAAGACAATTTGTTTGTTGTGGTTTTGTTATTGATTTTATTCTATCAACAAAACCAACTGCAATATGTCCAAAAGAATAGCGCTTTCATTTATTTGCTGAAAAACATGTAATTGTCATTCACTTGACAGCTGTAATGACATACTTCCTTCAAAAGGCACTAGGGTATCTGGAGAGCTTTCATCAGTAAAGGATGAAAACAGTATTAGCAATACAGCCCCCTCTGTCTCATAAATCCACATTCTATTCAGAAATACCCCCTTCATATGCTTTGTATCAAATCCATCATCTCACGATTAAAGTAAATGTGAAGTCCTCCATCTCTCGCCCCATGTCTCAATTTCCCCCTGATGGCCCTCTATATGTATGATATATGTCTCCACACACACAGCTCTCTGCTCAAGGGTGCGTTTCCTGATACCGGTATACCTTAACGTCCTACGAAGGTTTTCAAGTGATACTTTCGTAAGGTAGACTCGCCAAGTACGAGTGTTTCCCAAACTCTACCTTAGCGGCTGCCTCAAGGGAGCCTGCGATAATAGTGGGTTTTATTTTCTTTACAGTGGGGGGGG
>OMKN01031971.1:0-11742 GCA_900302345.1 Melanonus zugmayeri | reverse complement strand
GGGGGGGGGGGCCTGCTGGCGCGTATATGCCTGTTCGCGTGCTCGCGGTTGTTGACGGGGCGTCTGGGATATGAACGTAAGAGCCACATGAAACCAGGCAAAGAGCTCGATCGCGCCCGGTCGCCTGGTCGATCTCGACATATTGGGCACCCCTGCTGTATACGATGCACAGCAACTTTGCTTGCATTTGAAAAGTGTTTGAAATCTGCACAGCTAGAAAAAACACCTCAACACTCAAGTTCACCCGCCATTATTGTTTAGAAAACCACTGCCCGATGCGCATGTAATACCGCCATATTGCCGGATCTTCTTTGGAGCAATATTGCGGGATCTCTGTGTAAAAAGGGCTATAGGCTACATGTCTGTCTTTTACACTGGGGACACTGGGGACATGTCCCCACCACTTTTTGAAATGGCTGATTTTGTCCCTATCGCGAATTAGCTCGTAGCTCAGTGGCTTTGACGAGGTGTTCTAGAGACCCCTGCGCATCTCGATTGTTCAAAGTTTATGCATATACAGTTGAGGCTTTACAAAAATTCACCAAAAACCAAGTCTCAAAACTGACACAGACAGTGACTGTCTCAAAATATAGTCACTCACACATGCACATGCACTCTCGCCACACACACACACACACACTTAAAAACACAAGCACATCGTGAACAAAACACGAGACTTAGCTAAACATATTTTGCCAGGATATACTATACTACTTTCTAAAGGTCAATGACCAAACTCAAAGCCCCGCAGGCTTGAAGCTAGGACAAAAGGCTCTGAAGTGTTTCCAAGAGATAGTCTGCATTGTTTTGTGAAGACATAATTACATATATACAGCATGCAGCATTAGGTGACGTTTGAAAAATAACTGCTGTTTAGTCCCATGTAAAGACATCGCCTCGCAAGCATGTGTCAAAACAACTCTCAGAAATCCCAAGGCAGCCATTTCATTGGCTCCTGTAAGGAAAGTTTGAAGTGCAACTTTGTGGCTCAGACATTCTTCACGTGATTTGATGGGCTTTGGCACTGTCTCCGCCCCTTACAGTTGTCACATACTTGACAACTATCCATCTACAGTAATTAACTTGTTATGATCACAAATGAATGCCACACGTGTATTGGAATTGAATCTATCCGGAGGGTTGAGGGTTAATGGATGAATCCCCCGGCGTCTATAGGACATGTTATTAGTTCTATTCTTTTAATGCTGATCTTAGCCATCACCGTGATGAAGGAGCGCCGTAGCGTGGTTAAATTAGAAGACTAAATCTATATCTAGTGAAATAATCTGCTCTTCCAGGAAGCAAGGACGTCAGCCTACATTACTCTTTCACGCTCCTCTTTTTTTTTACCATTTGCTATTTTCTTCCCATCTCTTTATCTCTCCATCCCCTCTCGGTCTCTCTCTCTCGGTCTCTCCCCCTCTCCCTCTTTCTCTCTCTCCCTCCATCTCTCTCCACTCTCTCTTTCTCTCTCCCTCCCTCTCTCCCTCTAGCGCTCTCCCCCTACCTCTCTTCCTCCATCTCTTCCCCTACCTCTCTCCCTCCCTCGCTCTCCATTTTTCTCCCTCCCTACCTAGATTGAAGATCTTATATGGTTATTGAAAACATTTGCTAATGTACTCATTAGATTAGTACAAAAAAATCAATGCATTAAAATTGAATTCAAATCCGTAGGAATGTCAAATACACCGCCAAGTTGGTGTCCTTGGTGGCACTTCAATGTCACATGCTCTTAAAACTCGTGCAGCTCCAGTAAAGATATTAATAGACAACGCTCAATCTGGGAGGACACGTTCAATGGCGAGGATGAGAATGACGGGAAGGATTGCTTGTAAAACGTATGGCCAGATTTTCTACAACCATTTTCCCCACCCCCACTGCCCTTGTAGGACATGTGTAGCTGAGTAATGTAGGAATAGAAGTCTTTTTTTTACATTGAACATTGCTTTAGGGGACAGTTTTTCTTTATGAGTTAGGGATAAAAGAAATCCTCATCGTTATTCACAATCATATTACAACACAAAACAGTCGAGGCCCTAGACACGTCTGGGACTACTTCCATTTTAACAGATACAACCAGTCTCGCCCTTTTATTTTGGGATGTTACACCAGCCTAGAGGAAGGACGTAGCACACCCCTTGATGACAGGCATGAAGAAGGTCCTGCTCCGTTTCCAAAAGCGGAAAGCAGGGGAATTAGTTTCACTAATTAAAAAGGACTGGATGACAAGAGAGGACATTAGGCTGACGCAATCCGCACACTTTTCATCCAGGCACCGCCGCCACAACAACTCGCAGAAAACGCAGAAAGTCAAACCTTTCCTGGGAGAACCTGAGAACTTTGAGAAGTGTCGTTGCAGCAGATTGGCCAGCGTAAGAGCACGCCAGTATAAATGAATTCACCCGCGCGTGTGACCCGTACCTGTTTAAGGCACGACCGAAAGTTTTGACACCATTGGGGGGGAAACAAAGGCTCTGGCACCTGGTGATCAATCTCCCTGCTCTACTTGTGTCGCAATTAAACCGGCGCTCTTTCAAATTTACAGTTCAGCAGATAACATCGCGCGGTGGAACGTGTCAGACGCCGGGAGCGTTGCTCTCCCACAGAACTCCAAAGCCTCATTCATCGTACGTCCAACGCACTTATTAATACTTTCCCTCTGGCTGTAAAAACTAAATCTATAGCTGTCGCATTACACTTTTCCTACATTCCCCCTGAGCGTGACTATTTACTGTCCGTAGACGCTGGCTTTGAACTTGATTGATGCGGTTTGTCGGACAGGTTGAACTACGCCGTAGTGCTTTTTTTCTCGTCTACGTGCAGCGTTGAGATGAGCTTTCACTGAGCTGCGCTTTCTGCCAAACACTTGTGCCTTATTCCACCTCCAGGTGTGATGTTAATGAGCCATTGCAAGCCATGTCAAAATCTAATCCCTTTGTGACATCACAAGTGGGAGTGTCCACTCGGATGTGCGATGGACAGATGGACTCCAGCCTACCAGTTGATACAGTCCATCAACTCCTTCCAGCCAATTGGACACGCCCACATTGTGATGTCACAAAGGGATGGATTTTTAAACGGCTCGTAATGGCTCATTACACCTGGTGGTAAAATAGGGGGCCATGCTTATTTCCATTTTATCTAGCATAGCCAATTGCATATTTCTGGTGATAATAGAGAGGGAGTTTTACAGCAGTCATTGAAACATGTTCATTAACTAATCATAATTAATCCATGCCAGCAGTGTGTGCAGAGCTAACAGTGGAACCAGTATAATCATATTATATACTACACCTGTTCTATGTTGATGACATTCATTTGAGTCTATGAGTTTTGGTCATTTTTGGACATAAATGATAAAACCTTTTTTTCTTTTCTACTTGTCTTTTCAGGAGCCCTTTCAGAGTAACATTGCCAGGATTAAAGATATGGTTAGGCTTTGTTTTGTTCTCTACGTGTGTCGTGTCTTGTGGTGCTTCTATTTCCTCTATATGAGTTCAAATGGAAGTATTGTTGGGTCTCTGTGCTCCGCAGCTAACCTATACCCACTGCTTCTTGTCCCCCCGCTTTCCAGAGAAGAGAGTCTGCTACTTTGTCCAAAAAGGCGAACAACGCGTTCAACATCGTGGGGACCACCTACGCCATTAATGTAGCTAAAGATCAGAGTCTCACCACCATTTCCAAGAGTGCCGGCGCAGGCGCGTCGGCCTCTCATAAGCACCACTATTTCCAGAAGATGGAAGACCCCTATATGGAGGCCAAAAAGTCCTACAACCGCGTCAGCAAAGTGGACAAGATCTCGCGCATCATCTTCCCCGTCCTCTTCTTCATTTTCAATCTGGTGTACTGGGCCACATATGTGAACAGGAAGCCCCCCGTTATAAACGCAAACAACCAAAACTGAAATTTACTGCTAGCGCCTCCCGCTCGGGTTGCAGGGGTTGTTCAATTTGGAAGAGGCCACGTCCCATTGAGTCCTGAATTGTGTCTGTGTGTGTCCATTTCTGCCTCTCTGCGTGTGTGTGTGTGTGTGTGTGTGTCCGTGTCCGTGCATGCGTGTGTGTGTGCATGTCTGTCTCTGCCCATCTTGTCTGTGCCGTTGTGTGTATCTTGTGTATGCGCTTTCTTTTTCCTTTCAACTTTGATATTTCTTGTGTGTGTGTGTCGCTGTAGGCTAACATTAGTAACATTCCCATAGAGTCCCATACAGTTGGATATGTTAGAGAGAGGTAGTGTTCAACATCATGAGTGTGTGTGTGTGTGTGTGTGTGTGTGTGTGTCGCTGTAGGCTAACATTAGCAACATTCCCATAGAGTCCCGTACAGTTGGATACCTAGAGGGAGGTAGTGTTCAACATCAAAACATTGTTTGAGTAAACAAGCGCTCCTCCACTCTCCCTTGTTTGCTGGTGTGTTTGTAGAGTTTGTATCATTCGTCTCGTGTACTCGTGTGCCTCGGCGAAAGCAGGCGTCGTAGCTCTTGAGACACTCTCATTGAACAAAAAACAGAAACATGCATGCACATAGACACACACACACAGGCACACGCGCGCACGTACACAAAGTTAGACAGACACAATTGTGTACACACACATACGCACAGAGACATGCACACCCACACAAAATCAGATATACACAATTATACACACGCTCTTACCCACACACCAAGGTAATCACACACACACACATGCACCCACACACAAAATCAAAACCAACCAATGAGACATACACACACACTAGGGTTGGGTGATTTTCCGATGGAATGGTATATCACGGTTGTATAAAATGATGACGTGTCCATATCAATACTGTCTCAAAATATGTCTCATTATAAGCGCTTTTTTCATTTTTTTCACACTTCTCTACTTTCTCTGTCACTGATCTTGGGTCGTGCTTACTGTCCGCTGCGTCATTTGAGGCTAGAGAATTTGATCTGACGTCAGCCAATCAGTGGGATGTGCTTGAGCACGAGGCACGAGCCTATGATAGTGAAGGCGCTAAAATGGCATCTAGCGTGTGTAAAAAAGTGTACAAAAGAAATGTGACGGCCCCTGTCTGTGAACGACTAAATTGCCGATGTCGGATTGCCGACATTTAGAGTAGAATAAGATTAAGGTTGGAAAACTTGCTTTAAGGCAGTATTAATGAATGACCTTTATCATAGGCTACATTGAATTCCATTTGTTGACTTTAATTCCTCAATTGAATGCCAGATCGAATTTCCCGTTTTTTCTTTTCCCCAAAATTAGCCCTACCTTTATGGCTTTATGGTCAATATGTGCACAAATATTAGGCTATATAAATATTGATGAAAGTGAGGTATAAAGTGCTGGCATATTTCGTTCTTACTCCACGACCTTAAAAAGCAAGTAAGATGAGCGCGAATGAGTAAGGTAAAATTATGTCTCAAACTATATTGGCGTACATGCAGAATATGGAGAAAACATGAAATACAATGCTATTGCTGGCTTGCTATGTCGCTCCATCTCCCGATTAAACTGCTTGTCAAAATGGGCAACCGATAGCCAGAAATAATGCTGATTTAATCATTCCTTTCGGCTTATAGGCCTAGCCTATTAACACAAAGTTATGTAGTAATAAGTAATAGCAAGCTTATGAAGGTCATAATTCATCGCTAGTCTATTACTCAAACATGCAGCCTTATACTGGATGTGTAATGGGTTTTTTATGTATGAAACAAGAATGGGGAAAAAAGTGATTTGCAGATGATTGCTTCCACCCTGTGGCAGAAGAGAGCATAGCAGCTCATGGCACATTGGAAACGTTATAAAATGCGCTCTCGCTTAATTATACGAGTTGCCTTTTTTTGACGGTTGAACCACAAACCTTGATGATTTGTGGAGAGGTTTTAACGGTTCCAGAAAATGGATATCGCCCAACCCTAACACACACACACAATCACACAAAATCAGACACACATACACACATGCACCAACACACACAGCAATAGAGATGAAGTGATGGATTTAAGTGTTATGGTGCGCTCCAGGCCCAGGGCGGCCCGCATGGTTCCATAGGAATGTCATTAATAATCGTCAGTGTCTGGCCTTCAGCCCAGACTGGATCTCAGAAGAACCGCGGCGCAATATGATGTGGAATTGCTTTGCTTCCCCAGGGGGTTGCATGTACACCTTCTAGCCCAGGGACTGTTATTGTTCCAACAGTACACTTAGCCACGGGAATCAACGTGCCTTCCTCAATACACACTGATAAAGAGAAAAAACACACACACACACACACATGGACCGGCACACACACACACACACACACACATGGAAGGGCACACACACACATGGACCGCCACACACACATGGATGAGCACACACACAAGGTGACACATATCTACATCTACCCACGGACACACATATTGACGCAGGGGCACACCTACCACATCATATCTACACTCATACACACACATACATACAGTACATACACACACACGTGATCAAGCACCAATGCATTAACAATACATAAATGCACATTCAACCAAACGGTTAATATGTAATATGTACAGTAGAAGAACACTGGTACCCAACAGGTGTGTACACAGAGTGCACACACTGGTGTGTGTGGTGTGTGGCCTCTATCTGCCCCTACACTCGACCTTTGACACGGTCGAGTGTCAAATTGCCCATTAGCGTCAAAGGTTAATAGCCTTGTGAGATAATGATCCGGTAGGGTCTCATACAATATATATTATTATTATTATTATTATTAAGTATTGTTGTGGCTCTGTGTTGTGACTTAGTGTCAGAAGGAGATGATGATGATGATAAAACCATTACCTCAGACTGAAGTCCACATGTGATGAATTTCAGTTCATGTTTTTCCACGGACAGGGGAAAGGATGTTTTATACATTTATCATGCGACATACACTTTGCTTTTGTATTTTCTCTGAACCTTGTGCCTGGCCACTATGTCATTTTAATCGGTTGTTGTAGGGTTTTTTTTATTATTGGTTAGTGAATGTAGCTTGTAATGTGTTTAGTTTTCATGTCTTTGCATTTGACGTTCTTGTTTTAATGTATTCACTTTTTTTGTTTCATTGATTTCAGAACTCCTCTTGTTATTATTCGGATTATTATTCAGATTATTATTATTATTATTATGTCACCTTGGTGTTGTTTGACTGTTTATGCATAACGTCTTGTTTTCGTTGTTTTGTCTTTTTTTCTGGTTACACAAAAAAATACATTTCTACAAATGCATTTTGGAGGACATATGAAACATGTCTATCATGTCCACACACATGGTACTGTTCATGTGGACTCATATTCCAATTCCCAGTGCTACGTCACTGTAAAGAAGTCTCATTGATTAGCTTTGCCTGAAGCACCTTTTTAAATGGCGGAATTAAATCGATGCAGATCCCTTCCCCTTCCCCCCGAGGTGTGGTGAAAATGAAATCTGTGTTCTGTGTATCCCATGTAGGTTAAGGCATGACAATCTGTATGTGTGTACGTTCGCCAACCTCCAGTGATGATAATGATGATGATGATGATGTTCTAGGGTTTAGGACTAATATGTGTCTGTCATGTATCCCAGTGACGTCTGTAATAACCTGAGTCCTAGATCCATTGAGGTTACCGTTTCATACTGCCTATAAGCTCCACTCCCATCGCGACATGGTTATTCCAATCATCCCAATAGTATGTATATCCGTTCCCGGAAGTGTTTTTACTGATCGACTCATACAAATAATGTACGGTTTAACTTTTTTTTCTTCTTGGCGTGGCCAACCAATTATTCTGGGTTTAAATTCTGACTGTGTTTTACAACTTGTTTCGTTAACTGTAAAATCAAATTGAATACGAATACAAATGATTGCTGTAAATAATATTGTTCCATATGACCAATGCTAGTTTCCATATCATTAGAAAACACATAAACAGGCACATCTTTCGTTTGTACTTTTCTCTGTTCGTAGTGCAGTTCTATATATTTAAATCAAGACGCATTCATGTCACATTTAAAAGTTATTACAAGTTGAAAACTCAGGCTTTTGTGAAACATAATTTCATCATATTTCCTTATTTTGTTTAGGATCATTACAACTTCATTACGTGGCCTATTTTCTATTAGTTTTGCATGTGCTGTGAGACTATATGTTGTTTAGCGGTGTGTTCTATTTGATTAGGATTCAGTTACACGTCACAGTAGCCGGAACCAAAACTGGGTCACCCTCTTTACAAACCGCACAATGAGAAGAACGCTATTATGTTATGACTTTAGTTCATCAGCCTGTTATTAGGAATGAAGAGGAACAGATGGGCAGATATGGAATATTTTATAAGAGAAAGAGAATCGTTGAAGTTATAGATGTATTGGCAGCGTTTCGTCAATATATTGACATCCTGGTAAGCCATTACGAGTCATATAATAGAGAGTAAACAATATGCAGATAAAATGTTTTATCACCGACCAGACGCACAGTTGGTGAGTGAACGATTCGTCTGACAGATTTTATTCAGGGCCAAATCTATATTTATGAAACACCATTTTTTTGTGGGTGACCAAAGGACTCGTCGATATCAACGATGGAAAAAACACTTCCAGAACTACACAACCACTTCTGTGCTCCATCAGAGCTACAGTAGAACCTTATTTACCCCGACTGACTTGGGGAACCCAACGGCCATCTTGGGGGTGAAGACATTTGAAGGGCCCCTATTTTACAACCATCTTTATTAGCCATTACGAAAAGCCATTTAAATATATACCCAGTGACATCACAAATGTGAGTGTCCACCCCGTATGTATGATGAAGAGCCTAGATCACCCAATGGACTGTACCAACTGGTCCCACTTGTGATGCCACTAAAGGGCAGATTTTTAAATGGTTAAACATCACAGCTGGTGTTAAAATAGGGGCTACTTTAAAATGTAAAAACTCAATTAGATGTTTTACAAGTTTAAATATGAGAAAGCGGAACATTATCTCGGAAATGCTGATGTTGCATATTAGCTCTCATAAGCTCTCTTTTGGGTATTTCTTAAATTTTCAAAAAGATTCCCCTTCTCAGAATGACCTTGAACCCCAGAGCGGTCCTGGTAAACAAGGCTCTACTGTACTGTTACAGTTCTGATTCTGTTAGGATTGTGATATGTATCTCTCTCTGAGCTAGAAACTGTATTTCTGTACACATATCCAGAGTTGGCTAGCTTCAGCTGAACTATTTCATCCTATCTTAGACATATATGAATATATGGATATATGTATGCTATTCTAGATGGCATTAAACATGATATATGTTTTATATACCTAACATACCCCCTGCAGCAACGATGCAAGTCTTGATGGGTACACATAAAAAGGTAGTAGACAAATAGTAAACAGATGATTAAAACTAAATGGCAGCGTTTCTACTTGCTACTACAAAATAGTGTTAATATTACCTTGTGAATTTGTAGATATTGTGAATCCAATTCTAATGTTCTTTGTGAATATGAATTGTCAGGTTATTTATTTTTACATTTGATAAAGTTAATGGCTGTCTTCTAGTCAGCCCTGTAACACTGGGTGTTATGGTGTTTTTAAACGTTTTTTCCGTCTAAAAAAGTCGTACTCATCAAGCTTGTTATTAAGATATCCGTACCTTGTGTGCACTTTTTTGGAAACCTAACTGTGAAGGAGCTCTCTCTCTCTCTCTCTCTCTCTCTCTCTCTCTCTCTCTGCGATGCTGTACTACACACACTGTGTTCCCTCACTGCATGCCCCGTAGTGCCCAACAGAGACTCAACTCGGAGAAGGAAGACGAGGACTTGTAGACCGACAATGATCTCTCTCTGTATTCCCAATGTTTCGCCAAATCGCCGTCAAGGAGTTGTTGTCTATGATGCCCATCGACCAAACTCTTTTGCTGTAACTTCTCTAGATCACTGGTGATGCTCCGTGTATGAGATGTAGCAAATGGCAAGTGGCAAATTAAAAACAACAAACATTGTATTTTGTCTTTGGAGTTTGGTGCATTTGCTTGACGAGTCGCTAGGGTCAAAGGTTTACATGAGGGGAGTGGGGAAGTTCTACTTTTTAGTCATTTAGGCAGATGCTCCAAAGTAACTTCAAGGAGCCAGTATGTAGGGGTTTGGGCATCTCATTCAATGATGTCTACAGGTAGGCTGCAGACATTGGGGAACGAACCTTTCGGCTAGGAGTCAAACACCCAGACCACGGGAGATTGCAGGCTAATAAGCTAATAATGACATTTCATGGTACAAAGAGTGAACTACTATTAACCACTTAGTGTGGTGTGATGTTGATAGGGTTCAATGTGTGGGGAAGCAATTACAAGTTGGGGTCATTTATTAGGATTTTCGGACCTAATAAAAGGGGTCATGAGCAAAGAAGGTTGGGAAATACTGCACTAGACTATACTTTCCCCGTTTTAATGGCCGTGTTTTTAAAAACAATTGTTTTTAACTTGTATTTATTTCAATGGCATTTTCCCAGTTGGGTGGGCATTATTGGGGCATGATTAACTTGTTTTGTGGTCTGTACACTATGACATTAAGTCACAGTGTACAGTGATTACAGTCAGCATAATCTCTTGGGAACAAATGATATAGATGCAGTCCGTGTCGAGATGCAGACAGGTGTCTTTCCCAGGCTAAAGCCAGCATGACATTAGCAATCCAAATACTAATCACACTGTATTGTAAGACAAACAATTAACCACCAAAAAGGCCAATTAGGATAATTAATAGGGTTGTGTGCCCATTTGAAATTGGAATCATTAGGAACTTCCCACCTTCTGAAAACCATGAATTAAAATGTATTCTCAACATAAATCTGCATTCATGTGCAGAATAAATTGATTATCTGTCGTCCCTGTTAAGTAATTGTCTGCTTTGTGGTAGGGGTGACCTTGAATCTTCGATAGAAAGACATTAAATCAATGTCGTCTTTAATAGTCGAATCGTCATGTCGGGAAAATTGTGCATGTGTAACAGCACCACAGCGATACCACAGCATTGCTTGGCTTCTAGAAGTAAAAGCCTATAAGTTATACAATGGGTTTTTTTGTGGAGGTGGGGGATTATCTGTGTGCAATTTGCTGTGGTTTGCTTTCAATAAATGTCCTTATTATTTGTTTGATAACCCCTTTGTGTAACGGCAGTGGCACTATCCAATCATTTTCTTTTCGAAGTAGAGCACATTCTAGGCCATTAGTCTAGTAGGTTACACAATGTCAGGAAAAAAAACCTATAAAGTTTGGCAGCATTTCGAAACCATTAAAGATGATCCAAAAAAAAGTCAAACACAAACTGTGTCAACAGCAACTGTCATATACCACTTGTGCTGATGAAAATGATTCTCTGTCACTCATGTTATAGATTTAACCATTTATTGCATGAAATGGTAATACACTTAGTTTGGCGGTCCCACTCTTTTAGGGTGCTCCCTGCTGTAGGACTTAAATCATGATGTACAGATGTCAGATACAGCATACTAACATTTGACAACAGGAAGCACTATACAATCCCCCATGGGGTACACCAGATACTGTATCTCCACCCATTGTGTAGGTAACATACAATACAGAGCAGAACCAAAGCAGGTGGAGACTGGGGTGGTGGTGGGTGAAATCTAGTTCAGAACAAACTCACAGAGTGTGTGAGATGAAGGTCTTAAATTTACCGCCTATCTGTGTACATGCGTTTGATTGGACAGCGTTGGCTGTCAGCTGATAGGTGGCACATGACTAGAGTGTCCCGCCAGA
>OMKN01031966.1:0-10368 GCA_900302345.1 Melanonus zugmayeri | reverse complement strand
GGATAGGAGAGGAGAGGAGAGGAGAGGAGAGGAGGGAGGAAGGGAGAGGAGGGGAGAGGAGAAGAGAAGAGGAGAGCAGAGAGCAGAGAGGAGATAAAACATTGTCTTGTATTAGACCATAGCTCTCCTCCTGCCCTCACCACCGACCTGGTTTCTGTCTAACGTCTGTCTAGCATCTCTAGAGGATTCAGCCTGACACACAGAGCTTTAAAGCCCAAATACACGTCTTTACCAGCCTGTTGTGGGCTGAGGAGGTTAGACAAACTTACCTGGCAGAGGAGGAGATGAGGAGGAGATGAGGAAGAGGTGTTTGCAGTGTGTGTGGAGCTCGAGGAGTAGAGGAACGACTCGACAGAAACTACAAACATCAGCTTCCGCAGAGCGAGTGTTCCTCCACTTCTGCTTTTCAATCTGTCTTAATAAAGATTATATGAAATATCCAAGAGGAGGTATTAATGAAATATTAATACTAGCATTGGTATTATGAACTAGTATACTAGCATTTACTATTAAGTATTAAGAATATGTGTGTATTCATGTTCAGTTATTACCTAGTATACTAGTATTATTAAGTATTAATAATACGTGTATATTACTGAAGTATTCATGGTCCAATGGAGATTTGAACGATGAAGAAAGATCTCATCTCAGTTCTCATTTTCACACACACGTGTGTGTGTGTGTGAAAATTAGAACTGAGATGAGATACACACACACACACACACACACTGAGGACTGTGGATCCAAAAATTAGGACATTATATATGAATATTAATACATTAAATATTAATATTCATCAATTAAATATTAATATTCATCAATTAAATATTAATATTAATCAATTAAATATTAATATTCATCAATTAAATATTAATATTCATCAATTAAATATTAACATTAATCAATGAAGGGGTAGTTTATGGCTATGAAGAATCCTCAGTCCTCAGTGTGTGTGTGTGTGTGTGTGTGTTATAATGCCATTATTGACATTATTATTAAATCCTAATCCTAATCCTAGCAATGTAGGCCTTTTTTTACCCCTCAAACACAGCAGCCGTTCTGTGTGTTTGATACGGGGGCCGGGCATTGTACTAAACTCGGTAGGCCTAATAATCATAATATGTGATTGTAAATGTGCTGAAGCATCTCTCCGGTTGGGAATGACTGTAAAGCAACTTACAGTGAGTTGTCTGTTTAGTTTGTTTCTATGTAATTAATCAGCACCTAGGATGGTCACAGGTAGACTGTGGACATTGGGGGTCAAACCCAGAACCTTTCAGCTGGTAGTCAGTCTGGTGTCTGGTGGATGTAGAGACTAGTACTGGGTAGGATAGTACTCAGTACGGTCTCCTTTAGTCAGTAACAGGGGAGAGAGGTGGAGATAGAAAAGATGAGCCAGTCGATATTTTGAGTGATTTTATTTTGTTCTTTTCCAAAAGCACAATGAACAGGATGGACCATTGCAACCAGCTCTACCAGGTAACCCAGGAACACCTAGTAGAGAGACATAGAGAGACAGAGAGAGACAGAGAGAGCCAGAGAGACAGAGAGACATAGAGAGAGAGAGAGAGAGAGAGAGATGTTCTCATGTGTTGTATCTGCAGTGGTTCAACAGAAGAGGAGGAGGAGGAGAAGGAGCTGGGTTGTCTAGCTGGTGGGGAAGAGCAGAAAGCCGTTGAAGATGATCTGTTTCTCGTCAGTGTTGGTGGTGACGGAGGGGGGCTGGTTGTCCATGAAGCCCTCCATCCAGACATGCTGGCCCTGGGTCAGCTGCAAGACTACTCCCCCTGACAGCACCTGGGGAGGGAACACACCTGTATCACACACCTGTAGTACACACTTGTATCACACACACACACACACACACACACACACCTGTAGTACTCACCTGTAGCACACACCTGTAGCACACACCTGTATCACACATCTGTATCACACACCTGTACTTACATAAACTAGGTTCTTCAGGCCAGAATACCAGCAGGGGTTAGAGAGTTGGAGCATACATCTTTCTGTACATTATCATTCACTGTGAGGAGGAGGAGGAGTAGGTGGAGGAGGAGGTGGGTGAGGAGGAGGATGAGGATGAGGAGGAGGAGGACCTAACATGGTGTCTGACCTGTCCGATTCCTCGGCTGTTGTAGTCGCAGAACCCCAGAGAAGAATCATCCACAGCCTCGCTCTTCAGACGCAGACACAGGCTGACCTGCACAGCACACAACATCACATCACATCACAACACACAACATCAGTTCACATGACAACCTCAGTTCACAGAACCTCAGTTCACAGAACCTCAGTTACAGAACCTCAGTTATAGGACAGAGTCCAGTCTCCTCCGTGTAAATGAGGGTAAGGAAGAGGAGGAGGAGAGTAAGGAGGAGGTGGAGGAAGGAGGGTGAGGATGGTGAGTAGGTACCTTATTTTATTTTATTTTATTTTTTCATTAACATTTCTTTATTTGTGTCATTGAGGTTGAGCTCCTCGTTTGCAAGAGAGACCTGATAGCAACAAACGTACCTTGGAGGAAGCATGAAAAACAAAGTAGTAGATCCCTGGTGTTCCGCAGGTGAAGATCCCTGTGGCCAGGTTGAAGTCTCCAGGTGTGTTGATGATGGCTTTCTGGAAGATGACCTTCTGTTGACACACACACACACACACACACAACCACACACACACATACCATTCAGCACATTGCAGAGGGGGGTGTTCAGAGTGTTAGATAGATGTTAGACATATGTTTAGAGGTGTTAGACAGGTGTTGGACAGGTGTGTAGAGGTGTTAGACAGATGTTTAGAAGTGTTGGACAGGTGTTGGACAGGTGAGACAGGTGTTAGATAGGTGTGAGACAGGTCTTAGACAGGTCTTAGACGAGTGTTAGACAGGTGTTTAGAGGTGTTAGACAGGTGTGAGACAGGTGTTGGACAGGTGAGACAGATGTTAGACAGGTGTGAGACAGGTGTTGGAGAGGTGTTGGACAGGTGTGAGACAGGTGTTGGAGAGGTGTGAGACAGGTGCGTACCCTGTTCTGGAGGGGATATGCGTTGAGGGTCCGGACCACAGAGAAAGCAGACCTGGCCGTGGGCATGGGGGGGGCTGAGGGACACAGAGAGGGACCACAAGAACAACTCTCAAACATCAAGTTTTAGGATTAAAACTTAAAAGAGATTTCAAGTCTTAACTAAATATGAAACTAAACACTGAACTTATAGAGAAATGTGAACTTTTTCACAATAAAAGCACCTGTCTTAGGTATCTGGAAAATAATAGATGCAAATCATTTTTATTTCCCAAGTGTTCTTCTTTATTTGTCTTTATATTTGGAGTAATTCAACGTCCAAACTGAAAGAAAGCAGACTTTTAAGGGTCAAAGTTAAGGGTTTGAAGGTCATGGGCAATTACCTGGGTTTATGATCCCTCCTGGCCCCTGGGCTCCTGGGGGGCCCATCTCCCCCATCTCCCCCTCCTCCCCCAAATCTCCTTCGAAACCCTTAGGGCCAAGGGCCCCCGGGGAGCCCCGGCTCCCTTTCCCCCCCTTGAGGGAGGGTTGCAGTTTGTCAAACAGAGCTGGAGGAGAGAATTATTATGAATATCGATTATTATGGTTATTATTAATAATAACCATAATAATAATAATACTCATCAAATAGTATTATTATTAGTAGTAGTATTAGTATTAGTATTAGTATTATTATTATTATTATTATTAGTAGTAGTAGTAGTAGTATTGTCATCATCATCATTATTATCATTATTATCATTATTATCCTTATTACATCATCATGATAATGATGATGATCATTATTAGTCCTGCCCTAATATCCTGAAGCCCTTGTGTAGTGATGTGTCTGTGTGATTGACAGGAGGATTTTACCTGGCTGTCCCCTATCTCCCTTGATTCCCGGCCATCCGGCTCTTCCCGCAATACCTGCCTGTCCTGGCTGACCGTCGTTTCCTTTACAGTTGCTCGGTGATTGGACGGTGCACTGGAGCAAGGCCACGCCCACCAGGAGCACCACACCCCTCTGACTTCCCATAGTTTCACCACTTGGCACTTCTGAAATATTATAATCATTATACAGAATACTATAATAATCATAATCATAATCATAATAGCAATCATATTCATAATCATAATCATAATCATAATAATTATTATAGTCGTCTATCCTGTGCCCTCTTAATAATAACTAACCAATAATAATTCATAATAGTTATCATAATAGTAATAATCATAATAGTAGTGCATAATAATAATAATTATTATTATAATGAATAATAATTGTGATAAGTGAATAACTCACCAGACTGAAGAGCACAGCTCCTGTTCCTCTACTGCTGTCCAAGCGATCGACAACAACCACTTATAACACACACACACACACACATACAAACATACAGTGTCAGAGGAAATGAAACTCATTGATTGTGTTTTTGAGAGAGAGAGAGAGAGAGAGAGAGAGAGAGAGACAGACAGACAGAGAGACATTTGGCGCCCTCCAGTGGGTTAGGGTTAGGGTTGCGTCCAACATAAAAAGCGTCACATAGAGAACAAGACAATAAGTAAAGCACGTAAGTAGTGTTACAGTTAATGAAAAGCCTAGTGGTGTATAATAATAATAATAATAATAATAATAATAATAATAATAATAATAATAATAATAATCATCATCATCATCATCATAATCATAATCATAATCATAATATAACTGTTGTGTGACTGGATGGGGAAACCTTTTTGTGGGCGGGGCCTAGCCGGTGTAAGAAAGCGCGTCTCTTCATTCTTCAGTCACAAAACATTATTATGGATCTTTTTTTTATTATGGATGAAGACCCTGAGGTCTTCATCAGGTGCAATTTGACTCATTCAAGAGTAAAGACCAGACATTGCACACACCTGGCTTAAGGCTGATCCGGGACATGTGCCTAGACGGTCGTCATATTACAAAGGACGAACCAATTGAGTGAAACTTACTGGTACAAAGCTCCTGTTGACAGACTGGGGGCTGAAAGCTGGAATCGGATTCAATCGTGAAAGACCCCTGAGCTGCTGTGAAGGCAAAGACGACTTGCTGGTTGTTTCTGCCCTATTTCTCCTTCTATGACATCTGCATCTATAACCAAAACAAATAATACAGATCAATAATAAGTCAACATATATAATACCATACAGTCAATACGTTAGGTTAGCAGTAGAAAATAAAGTGAGCAACCTGTGCAGGTCTCTGGTGCCACCTTGTGTGATGGAATAAAAATGGAAAACAGTCTGGGCTTCAGGATCCATTGATTCCTCCCCTGAAAATACATCTAACCAGAGTTAGGCAAGTTAACTTAGTTAAGGCTAAGCTTAAAGCTTAGCCTTTGTTCTGATATGCATGTCATTTCTAAGATAGGTATATATATCATAGTACCATATGCCATAGTTTAATAATGATATGACTGTCTTATAAACTGAATGATGTGATCAACTATAGGCATTTTGGTTTGTTTCCATGCTGAGCTGCTCTAAGGTTGCCAACATCGGTCAATACTCTGCCTTTTCCCATAACTTCATAACTAACTGTTACGTTATTCATTACTGCCTTTGCGTGCGTCAACTACTGGAGAAAACCTGACCTGAAATGGGCTGCAGAGACGAGAATCCCTCCAGTCTGTTATTTTAATGGCTTACAAATGTCTCCGTTTAGCGTTGAAGGGGTTCTTTAGGGATGGAATGAGATAAAAATGAAGGCAATCTTCTTCTTTTTTGCCATTTCTGTTCTGACAGCCGACGGTTGTTTTGTGTGACTATTCCCCCTCTCTCCATCTTCTGCCACCACTGCTGGGAGGTAGTGACGTCCAAAGAGCTCTATACTCCACTTCCTTTACCTTAAAACAGGTTTTAACTTTTTTTTTAAACCATCAAACCCAGAAAGGAACCAGAAAAGCGCACCAGGCTTTCATAATTACCAAAGGGTGTTTGTGCAGCTTAATAAAGGATTAGTGTTTGGATGTGCGTGTTGCGACCAGCGGATAGGATTACTTTAAATATTTGTCTTTTCTCTCGGCTTCAAACATGCTTAGACCAACATGCCTGTCCTGTCCTGGCATGTTAACCATCACATGCATGTTGGCGAAAACATCTTCTATCTGATTCCTCATGTCGTCCTCCTGCTTCATTCATGTAAGCCTACTTAACTTGAGTCATTTTCAGGTATATCGTTTTGTATTACAATTATTATCATACAAACTAAGTCATTTCTTAATATTTATATCATTATGTGATTGATTATATATCAATGATAAAATAGTATTTAAATATCAATAATACACACAGACACAGACACACACACACACACATACCCACACACACACATACATACAAGTCCATTATCATGCTAATAGCCGCTTTATGATTGGCTGGTGTAAACCTGAACCAATCAGATTGCTCTGTCTCAAGCGAACAAGCGCAACAGAGACTCCAACACCACCCCCCCCAACCCACTTCCTCTCTAGCAGTCACTCCAACAACAACAACACCTCCTCTCTAGCTCTCTGCCTGCCAAACATCTAACTCTCCACCAACGGAGCAAACATCTCCATCCTTCAGCTCCTCCTGTCTTCGCGGTGAGTCCTCCACCTCTCACTCCTCCACCCTCCACTCGTCCTCCACTCTCCTCTCCTCCACTTCTGCCCTCCACTCCTCCTCCACTCTCCTCTCCTCCTCGACCCTCCTCTACTCCACTTCTGCCCTCCGCTCCTCCACCCTACACCTCATATCTCCTCCACCCTCCGTCAGAGCCGAGCTTCACCTGAGGTCTGGAGGACCTTCGTTCCCTCATTCTTCTCAAATGGCAGAGAGCCTTCTTGTTCTGGTTTCTAGAGGGAACTAAACGGTGTCCCGCCGGCCTCTTTAAAGGCATCCAGACACTCTGTCTGGCTACAGCTGGTGGTGCTTATGCTGTTTTACAAGTTCCTGTTTGGCAGGAATGTGTGGTTGTGTGTGTGTGTGTGTGTGTGTGAGAAGCATAAAGAGGGGTCCGCAGTGTTAAATGTACAGTTCCGTTTCTGATTATTTAATGACTACTATTATTACATTAGTTATACATTATGTGTGATTATTGCATTCGTTTATGAATATTTCCTAAAGCGACATTTGATCGAAAAAGGCTTAAGTGCGGCGAGTCCTGATTAACAACAAACGACAAGGGGTCATTATGGTCTGTCTGTGTTGCCTGACAACATGACACCTTCTCCTCCCTTCAGGGGGGAAATGTGTTTGAACATGTCTGATAACACACTAAACAGCTTTTACATGGGGGTGAGGACCTATGAGAGGCCACCATCATACTCTCTCTCCCTCGCCATCATACTCTCTCTCCCTCACCATCATACTCGCTCACACACCATCATACTCTCTCTACCACCATCATACTCGCTCACACACTGTATTTGTTCTGCTTTGTATTCATGACTGAAATAAAGTGATGTATGGATTGGCCCCCACACGACGTCTTGTAATGGCCGACGAAGAAACAAAATTGTTTACTGGGGGAGAGAACAGCCGACCAGCACATCTACTCTCCTATTGGCTGCGGCCCGTCGACAGTCGCTGAGCATTTGCATACAGTTAAGATCTGCTCAAGTTTCTCTTGTCGCCGTCGTCGAGTGTGGCTCCACCCACTGCTGCCGGATGAGAGCTCCATTGGAGGAGGACAGTGAGGAGGACAGTGAGGAGGACAGTGAGGAGGACAGTGAGGAGGACAGTGAGGAGATCAAAGAATAGACCCAGACCAAAAACGTTATCTGATTATCTGAGCCCTTTCTAGAAACTGGGAAGTCACCAGTCGTCTCTGCTAAATCCCAATTTCCAATATTTTACTTGTGTAAACTGAATATATAAATATAAGAAATAGACATTTTTTTCATGATATTGTTTTGCTTTTCGAAAAGCGTAGTCAAATATTTTGAATATTTAAAGCAATTTCGAATT
This sequence comes from Melanonus zugmayeri, assembly GCA_900302345.1. Lineage (NCBI taxonomy): Eukaryota > Metazoa > Chordata > Actinopteri > Gadiformes > Melanonidae > Melanonus > Melanonus zugmayeri. The sequence goes on along the minus strand of OMKN01031966.1, from coordinate 2,395 downwards.
TCTCAATTTAACACTATGGGTTGAAAATTGAATATTGACAAAATTAAACTAGCGTTGTATTTCTCCATTTCTATAAACTTGTCCGAAAATCCAATTGTTAAGCGTTACATGGATCACATAGAAATATCTTAACAAAGTAACAAACTGGCTACTGAAACTGGTCCCCATAAGAACCAATGGTTGGATAAATAATTTCTAAACATTGTGATGCAGGTGAAATAGAGAGTGTGTGTGGTGCCGTGTGTGTGGTTGCGTGTGTGTGATGGAGTGTGTGTGGTTGAGTGTGTGTGGTGGAGTGTGTGTGGTAGAGTGTGTCTGGTTTAAGCAGCCTCACCTGGCCTCACCTTCAACTCTGCAATAAACCGGTTGAACAGTGGTTCTGCATCAAACACATCAACTGGCAGGAAGATGTGTATCTGCATTACACAGAGAAAGACATGTCTTCATGTAAAAAGTATATATATAATATACAGTATACTTTTAAAGGATTTTCTTCCCCTACCTTTGCTCTTCTACGGAAGCCCTGAAAGGCAACATAAAAAAAGATAAAGGAGATAATGGAGGAATTCACTATGGTGAAACAGCACAATGACGTGGCTGGGTCTCCTTTAGGCGTAGGAGATCAACAGACAGTAGGCCTACGGGGAAAACCTGTGGATCATATAATCCTCTGGATCAACTCGGATCCCGATGGGCGTGGCGGATGTCAGTGAGGCTCGTAGACTGTATGGGGGCTTCATTTCTATGGGCTTTATTTCTATGGGCTTTATTTCTATGGGCTTTATTAGACGCAGATAGAAGCGCACGATATTCGCTTGCAAAACAAAAGGCCCATTCAACGCGCTTTAATATCAAGGACATCGTGTGACACTCGGGGAAATGTGTGAAACATTGTCCAGTGTGTTCCTACTCTTTAAAACAAGACTCATCTGAAATAAATCGCCTCTCAATGAGCTCTTGAGATTAGGGAGCAAAACAGGGTGAATATAACGTCAAACAGAATTAATCATCGTGTGTTCCGTAAGTGTGTTCCGTCGGTCTCAAACAAACCAAATAAATGAATGTCTCTTAAACGAATCACTCTAATTTTACGATAGGCTATAATATAAAACGAAATACAATAGGCCTAGGTGTGTGTGTTGTTGTGTCGCGCAGAGTAGGCTATTATTCCTTCGTTCATATAATTAGGATAACAGTGTTGACCTGTCAATCAAACGAATATGTCTCAGATTTTACAACATAGGCTATAAAACCAACGAATTAATTGTGTGAGATTTCTCAACTGCGTGATTCGTTATTAGGCCTATTCGTTCTTTTTTTGAATTATTATTATTATTAATAATAATAATAATAATAATAATAATAATAATAATAATAATAATGCGTTATTATTATACCCCAACATTTCACAACAAACTAAGGAAATAAGGTAGCCTAACTAAGACATGTAGGCATGGGAGCCGGGGCAGTGTAGACTACTACACTCGGTAGGCCTAATAATCGTGGTAATAATCATGGTAGGCCTATGTGTCTCTCATTGATCAATCTTCCAATCGCAGTCCATAGTCTGACGCGCTGTTCTGCGGACTGCTGCTACAGCAAGTATGAATTATTATCTTTATTATTATTATTATTAATACATTATTATCACCGCCAATGTATCGATGCAGCACGGGCTGATACAGCCCGATGATCGCCTCTCTCCCTCCTGTGCTTGACCCGGGTGGTGGATGGTGGATTGTGGGTAACAGACGTGTTGATGGCCCACTTTGTAATGTCATTCCTTATGGTGAAGTCAAGTCACAAGACTTTTTTTAATCAGTTCATCACGTAGGTCTACTTAGAAAAATGCTTTTTTTGTATGTTGCCTTTCAGGGCTTCCGTACTGTTCTCATTTACTGGTGTTTATTGTTATTTTTAATTGAAATGTTGCTAGTGTGAGAGAGAGTATGGTAGTGTGAGAGAGAGTATGGTAGTGTGAGAGAGATAGTGTGAGAGAGAGTATGGTAGTGTGGATAAGATAAGTTAAGTATGAAATATGGCCTAAACGGCCTCTCATACTACGTTTCCCTTAACACACACACACACACACACATCCACGCACATGCAATCACGCTCACTCGTAAGGTTTTAACAATGCCCTCCTATTGTGTCTTAGCTGCCATGAAGATCGCTTCATTCAACATCCAGAAGTTTGGAACCAATAAAGTTTCAGATCCAGATGTTGTCCGTATTCTGGTCCAGGTGCGTTACTTTGAGAAACTTTTAGGAATTGTTTTATAGCTATTCTAACCTGACCTAACATTCAGCTCAACCACACTTTAAATTCTATTTACCTGTCTCTCTCTCTCTCTTTCTCTGTCTCGCTCCCTCTCTCTCTCTCTCTTGCTCATCA
>OMKN01031965.1:8115-20185 GCA_900302345.1 Melanonus zugmayeri | reverse complement strand
GCATTTTTTCTCCCCCCCCCCCCCCCCGTGCGTACAGTGCAGACAAAGCATTGCTCTGAGAATGATTTGTCTTTAAAATTGAATCAGCTCGAGATGATAACTGTGCACATGTGATGTGGTGCAGTATATTTCCAAGTGTGTTTATTTGTACTAATACTAGTATTGTCTTTTTTTAAGGGGATGCTTTTGTTCAAAGCAAGGTACAGAGAATTCAAATACCAGATTGAACCCAGTACCTTTCCAATGGGAGCCAAACACTCAAGCCACTACTTCACTCCTACCTGCTCAACCGTTACTTATTTATTTGTGACCTGTGTCGCAGACCATGTCTGCGAGTGTGTAGGAGGAGGGCGCAAAGGAAGTCATTTGATTAATGTCATTTAATTTCTCAAGCTAAGAGGTTTTAATTGCGTATGGTTAAGCGCGCCACGTTAAACATCCCATCATCATCCAACACTGCATCTTTAGACCAAACATCCATTTATTTGTTGTTGCCTAAATCACCATGGGAACAGCTGTAATCCTGTTGTAACACGCATGTCAAACACATATCCGACCCACCATTAAACCTCCCGGCGAATCAAAATGCTTGCTACCTCAGTGTACCACATCTAACACCCTTTGAATCGAAGCCCTTTCATTTTTGAAAAACAATTTGCAACTCACACTATCTGAACAGAGAGACGGAGAGAGAAAGAGAGAGAGACCTATGTATTATGGAAAAATATGGAAAAATAAAAGCCCCCACACCACCAACAATGGCTACCATTTCAAACCCACGCTGACACAGGGTGTGATTTCTGAAGCTCAGAGAATCCTTCCGAAGGATGGAGACAACAGCCTGGCTGTTTAGCTCAGAGGTGAGCTGTTCCTTTATCAACGGCCACATTGTGAAATCCTCGCCCAAGGCAATATGCAGAGCTTCCTCTTAGGTACCCCACTGGGATTACCCCACACACACACACAAAAAATAACAGCAAACAAACAAATTAAATAAATAAATTAATGGCAAAATCCCTTGATATGCCCGGAGGATATTTTCAAACACCTGGGTTTAACACGCATGAGTGAAATCTGAAATCCGGCCTTTGTGGACGGATCGCAGGCCTAGCCGTACTATGCTGCAGACTTTTAAAGAGTTTACCCTTGGGTGACGCAGCATCACTGCAGCAAAATCAGCCTTCATTGTTTCTCGGAAACACTTGGCGGCAAAGCGAAGCCTTTTATTCTTTGGTTTCAACCTAACCTTGTCATTTACGAGAAGAAAATACCATCAATAGACCGACATGGAAATGTGCATTTATCTGTAATAAAAAAAATTACAAATTTAACCTGTTGAATACTTATACCAGCACTATGTAACTTTCCCAACTTGTCAACTATCACTCGTGTGAAACTTATTTGCAACTTTTCCTATTATAGCAGCCGTCACTTTTCTTCTAAATCATTTTAACCTACTAGTGTCTCGCATCCACCCAAAGCTTAATCAATCCCTGGATTTTTCCTCTCTAAATCAATTTAGTCTGTTCGCCAAAAAAGAAATCCAATTTTGAAGAAGTGATGGCTGGAGTGAAAAAGTTAACCCACAACACATTGCAAGACAGCCATGATGACGTATTATCAACCTGGCAGGTTCTGTTCTCACATCACAACGGCCAATCAGGATGAGCGGCACCGTGCTCAACAGTATCCTCTCATTTCACCAAGTCACATTGACTTGCAAATTCAGAGGAAGAACACATCATGCCTCTGCGTCTTCAAAGAACCTCGGTCCCAACAAAGAAATTACACACACACACACACACACACACACGACGAGTTCAAAAAAACATGTGTCCCCGCAAGGAAACTCACAAGTACAAACAAGTCCTCACAAGCAACCAAAATAAAATATAAAAACAACACACACACACACAGGCTGTATCCATCGCTGGTTGGTATTTTTTAGACTATTTTTGTAATTTTATTTAGCTAATTTAATGTAGGGATGGCACAATACCACGTTTTTGTTTCCGATACCGATATTGGAATCTTAATTATTTGCCGATACCAATACCAATCCAATATGCCATTTTTTTTTCTTTCATTAAACTGACTGAATTGTATGCTATATATCATTATTTAATTATCAAGTCTGTACACAAGAATGCACATACATTCTGTGGCAGATCACCACTACATACAGTAATACCCACTGACAATTATGATCACATCCCCCTTCAACACTGATCCCCCACATGACCATCACCTTGCCCCTCTGACCCCTCTATATATATATATATATATATATATATATTAATCTCTTATTTAATTATTTGTATTCATTTATTTCCTTCTCTCTTTTTCTCTCACTATGCTGTTGTGGCAACCGCATTTACTAAGTATTTACTTACTAATACAATTGACACAAAACATATATATACACATATACAACACAATACAAACTTAGACTACACACTACCAACACTGATTTAACATAATATTAACCACTAAATGGTTTCGCTTGCGATACACTCTGCGGATGCGCGTAAACAAATACGTTCGGTACAGGGTCATGCTGTATATTGTGTATATATAGAAAACAATAAATGGTTATGAACTGAGAAATGACGTGTGTATTATATGTAGTTGTAGTGATGCTATGGATCTGCCACACATTCATAGGGGTAATGTGAGTCCGTCTATTTGAGCTAGTGAGTAGTCGTGCAGCTGCATTCTTGAATTGAATCTTATTCTGAATTGAATAAGTGCAGACATACTAAGTGAGGAAAAAAGTGCGTTACAGTAGTCAATGCAGGATGAGATAAAAGCATGTATAAGCATCTCTAGTTCAGCAGTTGAAACTACAGATCTCAGTGTACTAATATTTCTCAGGTGGAAAAAGCAGGCTCTGGTCAGCTGCTTAAATTGGGTGTCGAACCCATGTTAAGAACTGATCCAATATCACCTCTAAATTACGCAGTTTGGAGTTGGCAGCAGAGGGAAGAGACCCAATACTTTGCATGATCAAGGAGGCAATGTTTTCTGGAGCAACAACCAGAACCTCCCTCTTATCAGCATTTAACTGTAAAGAATTTTCCGCTGCCCAATCCCTAATGGCGTTGAGACAGTCTGGGAGCATAGATAACCTAGGAGCCTCACTAGGTTTGAATGAAAAGTGAAGTTGGATATCATCTGCATATAAATTATATGGAATATTAAATTTGTTTATGATCTGTCCCAAAGGAAGTAAGTGTAGAGAGAATAGCAGGGGCCCCAGGACCGAGCCCTGCGGGACACCACAAGATAGTGGAGAGGAATCAGACACAAAGTCTCCAATAGAGACAGAGAAACGTCTGTCAGTGAGATAGGATGAAAACCAGTCTAATGCTAAGCCTGATATGTCCAATCAGGTAACCTCTTAATCAGGATATGATGCTCTACTGTGTCGAAAGCAGAATTGAGGTCAATAAGTACTAACACAGAACAATCACCTGCATCAGGACATTAGAATATCATTGGAAACCCTCAGAAGAGCAGTTTCAGTAGAGTGCTGTTTCCAAAAACCTGACTGAAACTTATCATGAATATTGTGTCTCTCCAACGCAGTGAGTTGAATAGCCACAACCTTCTCTACATTTTTTATTAGAAGATTTTTTTAGAAGAAAGCTTCATTTTCCTAATCAAATCCCTCAAGTCATGTAGGCTGATGGGTTGGAAAGAGTCCAGAACAGAGGGAGATAGAGGGGAGGTAGAGTTGGGCAGGGAGGTCCCAGGACAAATACTAGACCTAATAGTCATTACCTTCTCAACAAAGAAAATAAGGAACTTGTTACAATCATCGACAGAATAGCATGGTAATGTAGACTGCGGTGTTGAAACAATGTTATTAATGGTGTCAAATAAAATGTTAGCATTTCTTTTGGAAGATGAAATTAAATTAGCAAAGTAAGCAGTCCGGGCTTCCTTTACTAATGCATTACAAGAAAATGGGAGGTCTTTGAGGTAAAGGCGATGTACTTCTAGCCCAGAGGCTTTCCATAGTTGTTCCTTGTGACTCAGGCAGATAGCCCTGGTCCTAACCTTTAAGGTGCCACTTCATTGAGCAATGTGAAGCAGTGCTCATTAAAAGACTGCATTATAAACTCTACATCATCAAGATTTGTATTAGTATTCTAGGAAAAGTGTGCTGAGAACTAATCAGCCATGCTCTGAGTAATGATGCGGGAGTGCCATGTTCTTTTAGGACACAAAGGGTCAGCAATTACTAAGAGATCAAAAAAGATACATGTATGATCACTGATCAATAGGTCCTCACAATGGATATTCACATAGAACCTGACCTGCTGGACTGGGAGGACGATAGATTAAAACACAATAAACCGGCTTTAGCCGATCAACTTTCGTCAATTGTAGTTTGAAAGTGGTGAAAGGTTCTGTGCTCACCAATTGACAAGGAAACACGTTCTTCCAGACTACAGCGAGTCCGCCGCTGCGGCCTGACAGACGCGGCATCCCAATAAAGGAACAATCCCTTGGGCACAGTTCATTTAAATGGATAAATTCCATATCCCGTTGCCAGGTTTCAGTCAGGAATAAGAAGGCCACATTTTCCTGTGTAAACAACTCTATAGCAAACTCACAGCTACCTGCCACTAAAAGTGGCTTGTGCATTGTTTGCCTCTCCGAAGAGGAAGTTGGCTCTGCTCTGTTCAGCGGTCCACACTCGGTTGGTGAAGATCTGGTCTCCATCCGCAGAGAAAGCATGCTTGCAGTACCTTGGGGGATTCCCCCCTTGCATCACTTCCTGGATCAGAGAAGTCCCTGTTCAGGTACCACTGTAGCAAACTCACAGCTACCTGGCCTTCCCTATCTTGTGCTCCGCATGGGCTTCTTTCAGCAGGTCTTCGTTCCTCATGATGTCCTTGTTCACCTTCCTCCGAAGAGGAAGTTGGCTCTGCTCTGTTCAGCGGTCCACACTCGGTTGGTGAAGATCCGGTCTCCATCCGCAGAGAAGGCATGCTTGCAGTACCTTGGGGGATTCCTCCCTTGCATCACTTCCTGGGTCGGAGAAGTCCCTGTTCAGGTGCCACTGTAGCAAACTCACAGCTACCTGCCACTAAAAGTGGCTTGTACAGGGTGATGGTGACGGCTGGTTTAACCTGTGGGCTTGATCGCTCAATGCACCACAGGTGTGCAGCCTCACCTCAGCCCCAGAGTCTAATCAGTCTGACTGGGGCCAGGTGAGGCTGCTTAAACCAGACACCAACCGCACACACTCCACAAACTCGTTTAGTGTGTGGGCCTTGTTCGCCACTGACCGTGCATTAATCAAACACATTTTGGTTGAGGAGACCACAGTGTTGTCATTGAGGGGGACTGATATTAGATTTGATGACAGTACAGAAAGCTTAGAATAGTTCATATTTGGTCTGGGAGTAATCCTAACAGGAATGTTAAGAGCTAAGTGGTGATTAGAGCCAGAAAGAGTAAAGCGACACATAGCTGTTGGACGCCCTGATGGTCAGGAGGTAGAAGCCTTGCAGGAGCGTAAAGTTAGTCAAGCGAACCAATGTAAACACATTTGAACGGGTTGCTCGTCTATTGGACAGAAAATCAGAGGAAATCTCACAATGCTTAATAATGGATCGACAACAACCTTGTGCAGTCTTGGGTTTTTTCATTTTGCTTTGGTGTTCCTACAAATGAAAGATAATAGAAGATAGCGAACAGTATGAGCAGCTGGTGTGTTTTACCATTGTGGAGCATTCACCAATCAAAGTTTTTAGTTGTAGATCTCTCATTAGATCCAACATGAAATACGTCTCCTCGTGAAGCATTAGTTCTCTTAATAATTGTTATTTTCTCGTACCCATGGTTAATATGTAAATGGAGCATGGGGAGTGGGGGACTCCCTCGCCCCCTGCGCAAATATATTGGCAATCGCCGGTTGTTGGGCTGGCGGTGGCCAGTTGGAAAATTTTAACATATCGCCCAACCCTAACACACACACACAGCATCATTAGGCACAACCACACAAATCATACATTTAAATGAGCTTAGCGTGCCAACATATCCCCCAGACACTTTTTTGCTTTTAAAAAGCTGCACTGTGACTGCGGTTCTCAGTGTTCACAATGTATAACACTCGTAAATCACTTAATTTAATGCTCCCCAATGAGCCTCTTCGCTTGGCTTTCTTTGTTGTACTTTGTTTCGTTATTAGCACAACGGCAAAAGAGTTGCACTTGAATTATTGTTATTTAGATGTCGTTATCGTATATAGGTGTAGAGGTGGGAGACTTACCTGAACCTCTTTTTGAAACTACCTTCAGGCAACGAACAAGAACAGCATACAGCAGGATGAGAAGCGGGTTGGGGGCTTTCATCTTTTAACAGTCCTACAAGGCGAAGGAAGAAGAAAAAAGTAAAGTTTCAGTATCCAGAAACGCTGGTGCAATACAGTACACTCTGAAATAGTGAGTAACTGCTGCAAAAAAATTAACAACAACAGAAATGTCAACAAAAACAACAAAAAATTGTTTGAAATGCCAATTTCAAAAGTAATCTTTTGTGGCATACACACTTAGGTTCAGTACAAACAGGTTATTGCAACAGTTTTTAATTAAAAACAAACAACATCACTCGCCATGGTTCACTTGCCACCGATTTGAAACAATCAGGAATGAGCGATTGTAATATAACCTTTTCTTTTCCTTGCCAGAGATAGTGCTACCTGTGTTTTTGTGTCAAGAGAGCCAAAGTATCTGGTTACTCTGACACAAATAGGTAGCACACCACAGAGTGACACCACAGGTTTTGATTGAAACTACTAACTCACTATTATTTACAGCATGGCTTAGTGTCTCCCAACAAAGAGATACCTCACATACATCCTACAAAGTCGTGTCACAAATCCCAAATTACAAAAAGTATTAATAAATGCCCAAGATATTTTTTTGGGGATGGCATGCAAAAAGTGGCAGTTGGCCAAAGATGCCAGCCCTTGTTTCTGCAGTCAAAGGGGCCTATTGTTACCATGGTTCCCTCGTGTCCACGGGCCCCTGACAGTACAAGCTCCAAAGAGCCACACACCACCACCACCACCACACAACATAAAAACACACACAAAAAAAAGTCTTATCTTTTTAATTAGCTTTCTGTGCTGGGACCAAGTCTGCAACATTAGCACAAAATGCTCTACGCTCCCTTCCTCCAAGCCTCCCATCCCCGCTCTTTTTTTCGTAGACAAAAAACGTACGAGACTGAAACGGCCGTTGCTGTTCCCGTCCCCTCGCCGCTTCTAGAGAGACTTCCCGCCCCAGATTGCCGAGCGTCAAAGCAGCCGTCATTGAGAAGGTTAAACATGTTTTTCTTGATGAGGTGCGGTAATTAATTTCAGTTGATATTGAGTAGAACCCCACTGTTGTATAGGGAGAAAAAACGATTTGTGTATCGTGATTCTTTGCTTCCATACTTCCAAGCAAATGAATGGTACCATCCTACAGATGGCGCTATAAAGTATTCACCTGTTATGTTCGGCCACGTTCATTTAAAAAGCAATGGTGGACACCGACGGACCTGTAGAACCCAAACCTCAACTTATATGTAAAAATACATATACATTTTATTCTAAAAGAAAATTGTAATATCGTATTGTGAGGTCCCTGTCGATTGCCATCCCTACTGTTATAGTGTTGAAGTATGCTTTGGTGTGGAAAACCTGTGTGACAATCTAAAGGTGTGACCACTAATCTTTGTGTGTGTTTCTGTGTATATCTAACCAAATATTATATCAAGGGTGGGGCAGGATAGTGGCTAGAGTGTTCGACTCCTAGCCGACGGGTACTGGGTTCGATCCCCAGTGTCCACAGCCTAACCTGTAGGCATCCTAGAGCAAGATGCCCCCTAACCCCTACCTGCTCCTTAATGACCTGTAGGTCATTGGGATTCACTGTAAGTCACTTTGAATAAAAGCGTCTACTAAATGACTTAATATTAATACGATTATGTGTATGATTTGAATTACAATTGTAAAGATAATATACCAATTCAGTCATGTATGTATTGATTTTAGTGGTTAAATAGCAATATGGCTCTAAAAGCCTTGGCCTGACAGCAGTTTTCCGTATTCAATATTTGAAAATACCCTTAACATGAAAGCCTAAAAGCTTTTCCCCATAGTATCTTTATTTTCACTCTAGCTTTCGTCCATTTCTGTTCCACTTAGACGTGGGCAAATCAAGGTTTGGCATACACACGGATTAAAAGGCACCATTTCCTTTTTACTTTTCATATTTTTCTTAAATTGTACACACTGCTATTCCACAGACACTGCTGGGGCTAGGTTGTAATTAATAACCTAATTAATAACCTAACCTAATTAAATTTACCTACACACGTTCCATTTTTTAAGCCTTATAGACAAAATGGTCCATTGAGTATATCTGGTGAGCTTTTTAAATTAGTTTTAGCTGATATTCATGTTAAATTAAAGGGATACACTGAGAAATCTGTAAATTGGCATTTGCCTGACCCAGATTTAGTCGAGTTGTTTAATTCCAAATTCATCGCTGTGCGTCCAGAAGGAGTTCACTGGGATAGCATTTGCTTTCCGTTAGCCGCTTCCATTGACTTGCAGGGTTACAGTAGCTTAGCTCCTGTCTATGTGAGGGGAATACACTTTTAATTACTTTCCAAAGATTTCCAATGTGTTCTGAATAGTCGCTTATTCACAAAGAGTGCCGGTAACAACAGAACAAGATTGTAGTTTGTCTACAAACACACAGATAATTGGAAACACTAGGTTACCCTCCGCGTAGACAACCCAGCCAGAAGCAGCTGATAACATAATTACGCCAGCGGCGCATTACAAGTAGCCTAATAATCACAGCGCCGAAAATAGTGCCGAATTATCTGTGTTTGCAGACAAACTACACTCTTGTTGTGTTGTTTTGAATAAGCGACTATTCCGAACACATTGGAAATCTCTGCAAGTCAATGGAGGCGGCCAACGCTATCCCAGAAAACTCCCCTTCTGGACGCACAAGGATGAATTTGGAATGAAACAACTTGTCTTAATCTGGGTACGACAGTCGAACGCCAATTTATAGATTTCTCTGCGTATCCCTTTAAGTTATACCCAGGGACTCTGGAAGTGGGGGTGGGGGTTACTAAAGAAAATCTATAAAAAACTAGTCTATAAAAATCAGTCTATAAAACATGGTTGTTATACAATATTCATATTATGTACTGTTATATTATGAGCACTTATGTAGCTCACTCTCCGTCTCTCAATTTCCTGTCTCACCGGTTACAGGGTGATGAATTGATTATATAATTTAGTAAGTTGCGCTATTTCTGGTTGATGTCACAGATCTGGTAGTGCTTTGAATTAGAGCGAGAGGACGTCTCTGTGGTGTGGAGTTGCGTTTTGGAGTGCGATCTTCAATGAATTCAGAATTATTATTAATGTTTTCGGTGTGTGTGTGTGTGTGTGCACCATAGGTTGACGGTCGCCGAGTGACTTGGTTAGATAGCCTTGTTGGCTGTAGTGGTTTTGTTTTTTTTTGCCAAGGGAATAAATCTCCTGAGACGTTTCCTCAGTGTCCTGCTTCTCATTTGCACTCGGGTCCTCCTGCATTCTGTCAGTGTGTCTATGTTATAAAGTTCAAGTGTCTTGTTCTATTGCTGCCCATATAGCGTGGCTGTGGCTCAGTCCACAATAAATCGTCTTCTCATTAGGAATAAACCTCCATTCCCTGTGTGAACTGTCCATCGCTGAATATGCTGCTATGCTGCTTTGACATAGGCCTACAGCATGTTGGTGTTCACGTTTGCTGTCTGTTGTAGTGTAAAATGTTCTAAAATGGGTGTAAAATGTTGGCCATTGAAATTAATACAAGCATGAATGTTGCATTAGGACCTCATTATATAGACTTTCTCTCAGCAACCCCCAACTCCGACTGACTCTAGTTATACCAGCATGAAAAATACTAAAAAGTAATATATTATCCAACAGCATTAAAAACATTTGTAAGTCCGTTTGTCCTGATGTTCACGGTCAAAAAAATGCTGCGCAGTTGGATACAATTTTCTGGGGAAAAGCCTAGACAAGGCTGAACGACAATGATAAATACTGAAACGTGAAACTATTTCATAACCATAATACAATGAATAATAGCCTCCCAATAGAGGAGCCCGACGGACTGGGCACAAGAGGGCCACTGGTCGTGAATAGACTCCATGAATGGTGTCGGGTTTTTTTCAAAGAAAATTCCCCCAAAATTCCCCTATTTCTGACCCAACATCTGCAGTGCAGCATTGTTCAAAACAAAGAAAAACTCCCCCCGCCTCCCACCACTCCCGAAAGCTGCTGTCAGCTGCCCTTCAGTCTCATATTATTTCACACACACGCAAACACACACACACACACACACACTTCCACACACGCACGCCATCGCATAGCACATCCTCTTCGTCTTGAAATTCAATTACTTTCCAGGAAGGTTAAGCAAGAGAAATGGGCCACTCACAAAAACACCCCCAACGGCTAAGAGTTAGCTCTGAAGAATGCTCCTGCCTGCCTCTCTCTCTGTCACACACACACACACAAGGACATGCACACACAAGCACGGTATTTGACAATCACAAATAGAGGCTTAACCACGCCACTGCAGGTAGCCAGATGGATATGGAGATGATGTGTATGAACTTCTTTTTTTTCACATCTCTCCCTCTCTCTCTCCTACCAGTACTCTCTTACTAGGATTCTGCCGCCAACTAAACTGTAAAACACGTTCTCTGGCACAGCGCATACGACCTTTTTCTGCCGTGCCAACGTTTCAGGGTTCAACCGCTGTCGGGGTAAAGCAACTCATGTTGATATGACCCCGTGCTCAGGGGCCAAAGTTTCCGCCTATAGGCTTCACTTAGGTCGATTCACTTACTTTGGGATTTTTTGGGGGGGTCTAACTGAGTAATGCAGACAACAATTTTTGACATTGGTCCAGTATTGAGCGACAGCGCAGCCGCGTAACGTATCCATTGTAACCCTTCGGATCCGGGGTCCATTTGTTTGCGTCTAACCAACGTTCGTAACCTATGTAACTAACGTAAAGTTTTTCTGAATTTCTGAAACGGTTCAATTGGTTAAAACACGTTTTATGCTTCGTTTGAGGCTTCAAAAAGCAAAACTACAATATCACGAGTAGGTGCTGTGCGGAGGACGTCAGCGGCTTTTGGATCCACTCTCGGTCCACTCTTGTGTGTTTATATGATGGGTGGTAATGGATCAAGGTTTTGAGCAGCGCTGGATGTTATAGTGCGGCTGTAGGTGTGAGGGCTGTCATTGGAAATACGACCCACTTAAGGTCTAATTAAGACACGCCGCTTTGAACGTATGGAGGTAGGCCTATACTTCAAATTATCATAAAACTATAAAGGTGGTTTGTACATTGTGCAGAGTTTCAGTGAAGTTGTACCGCAGCACTAGTGCACTATTCTGGATGACGGATCGCCAGAAAAGGAAAAAAACAAACATATTGCTAAAAGCAAAATATATATATATATATATATATATATATATATGACACATCACAAAGTGAAGCCAGAAGAAAGTTATTTGTGTTGCATATTTTTCTATATTTCTTAGTTGGTTTTATATGCATGCCCTTTTGCTGTGTTTTTAACATTGTAATCATATTCCTCCGGCTAATTGGCTGACTCTGCCAACCTTTCAAACAATCAACCACCTGCCAAGACTTTGGGACAATCAAGCTTGCTATTACCTGATTGGTTGACGTAGACTACTTAAAGGTTGAAGTGGAAACATGGGGAGCAGTTAGCCTGGGGACAGGTACTTACAAGGAGCGGTGGCTGTGGAGGAGCTGACCTAAAAGAGCGGCTCCAGAAGGGACGGCGCTAGAGGGAGCCGACCCAGAGGGAGACAAGGCATCTTGTACTCCGTGGTGGAGAGATAAGTGCATATTATTTTCTACCAGTTTGAGAAGACCCGGAAGGATGAGGCAAGTTTAGAGACCAGCAGGAAGTTGGCGTGGGACACCTTTCAACCGTGTTGGAGGGAGAAGCG
>OMKN01031954.1:0-15638 GCA_900302345.1 Melanonus zugmayeri | reverse complement strand
TGCATCCACTAGATGGAGCTGCGCTAAAGGGAATGTCAACAAAACAGTCAGATAAGTCAGTCAGTCAAACTTTATTAATAGAATACAAACCAGCGTTCTGACAACTCCGTTCACTCCCAAAACAAGTTAGTGCATTCACAATACGGTACCGTACGTACCGGTAGCTCTTATTTGCGCCGCCCTCGTTGAAAACAATGTATTTCCAACTCCATTTGTCACAGTTCAAAGCTACAAGAACAGCGCTCGAGCGCTGTTCTTGTAGCCCCTCGTCTGTCCCCTCAATGTCGCAACTCTTCCAAGTGGTGTGGGACTGGAATTCCCCTTTACCGTTTTTACCGCTGTCACTTCGGCGACGCCCCCTGACTACGGTAGCCATAATTAACCAATATTGATCCATATATAAGGCGCATCGGATTATAAGGCGCACTGTCGGTTTTTGAGAATATTAAAGGCTTTTAGGTGCGCCTTATAGTGCGGAAAATACGGTACTGCCAAATTCTCAGAAACGACTTTGGAGACGGCTCATGGTAGAGAAATGAACATTCAATTCACGGGCAACAGCTCTGGTGGGCATTCAGAAGAATCACAAGAAAGCTTTATTGTGATTGCACAAGAACAGTACAACAAAATTTGGTTTTGCAGCACCTAAAATGATGCATACACACACATGCATACACACACTACACATTCATGCCCCCACACACTACACACATTACACACTTACGCACCCAAGTTTAAAAGCAGCATTGAAGAACATTCGAGCACAGTAGACAAATAGAAAATATTGCACGTCCCGCAATTATTAAAATAAATATATATAAATAAATGATGAATTAGTCCCGTTATGATGATGATGCAGATGTGGTGGCTATGGGGGGGGGAGTGTTTATTTAGTTCAGTGATGGCTCTTGGAAAGAAGCTGTTCTGCAGCCTGGAGGTGCAGGCTTTGAAGGCCCTGTATCGCCTTCCAGATGGCAACAGAGAGAAGAGGTGATGAGAGGGGTGGGTTCCATCTTTCAGGATGCTGCTAGCTCTGCGGAGCCAGCATGACCTGAAGATGTCATCCAGTGTGGGCAGGGGAAGTCCGATGATTTTCTGTGCAGTGATAATGACTCTCTGCAGGGATTTCCTTTCTGTTTCTGTGCAGTTTGCACAGAAACAGTGTGATGCTGTAGAAACGTGTGATGCTGTAGGTTAAAATGCTCTCGATAGAGCAATGGTAAAAGGCCTTGAGCAGCTTAGCAGACAAGTTGGTTCTTTTTAGTGTCCTTAAAAAATAGAGCCGCTGTTGAGCCTTCTTAACTAGTGCAGTGGAGTTGGCTGTCCATTTGAGGTCCTCAGTGATGTGGGTCCCCAAGAACTTAAAGCAGGAGACCCTCTCCACTTCCTCTCCCTTGATGGTTAGGGGAGAGAGGTCCACTCTGTGTCTCCTGAAGTCGATGATGATTTCTTTTGTTTTTTTTATGTTTAGTGTGAGGTTATTGTCTGTGCACCATCCTATCAGTTTGTGGACTTCATCTCTGTAGACTGTCTCATCCCTGTTGGAAATCAGTCCCACCACTGTTGTATCATCTGCAAATTTAATTATTGTGTTTGAAGGGTGTGTGGAGATACAGTCATGTGTGCAGAGGGAGTAAAGCAGCGGACTCAGCACGCAGCCTTGTGGTGCGCCAGTGCTGAGGGACAGACTGGAGGAGAGGTGTGGGCCGAGTCGGACTGTCTGTGGGCGGTTGGATAGAAAGTCTTTAATCCACATACACAGAGGGTTGCTGAGCCCCAGGTGGAGAAGTTTGGTGACCAACCTGCTGGGGACAATTGTGTTGAACGCCGAGCTGTAATCTATAAAAAGCATTCTCACATATGTCCCACTTCAATCGAGGTGCGCCAGTGCTGAATGAAGGGTTGTGGCGATGGCATCCTCTGTGGACCTGTTAGCTCTATAAGCAGGGTTATTTTAGCTCACAGAACGCTGGCCAGCTGATGTGAGTTGAGGAAATGTGCATTAGTTTAGAGCGGTGATGAGACTCAAAATAATGCACACCTCTCAACACTACAATTTTCACTGGCAATGGTATGAATATATAGCTGGATGGATGGATAGGTAGATGGTATGTTTCTACAGTTTACTTTTACATCCAAAACATATGTTTGGTAGGAAAAGGTATATTTTATTTCTCTGTACATCTCGCTGTATGGCATGCACCAAGCCCTAATAACAAGGTTGATAACATGCTCCCCGGCAATTAAGCCATGCCACGTTCTCGGCTCTCTGTTTCATCTCTAGGCAGATCTATCAAGACATGGGTTTCTTACATTTTGCTGATTAATGGGGTTATGTACTCCACCCAATACATGGTATAATTTCTGGTCTTGCTCAGATGGCCTGAGCGTTTAGTTTTTTTACTGAACCGAATGTATGGGATACCGAAGTCCTGGAAGCTCACTTTGGCATTCACTCACCCGTGTCGGCACACTGTATTTGGTGATGATGTGCAAAGGTGGCTCAGGAGGTAGAGCGGGTTGTCTGGCAACCGGAAAGTTGCTAGTTCAATCCCCGGCTCCCCCTAGTCAAGTGTCGAGGTGTCCCTGAGCAAGACACCTAACCCCATACCTAATACCGCCGTCGGTGTGTGAATGGGTGAATGAGAGGCACAAATTCTAAAGTACTTTGAGTGGCCATAGGTCAGAAAAGCACTTTTACCGTTTACCATTTACCATGATGATTCAGCTGATCTTCACCTTTTTTAAATGGCCATCATTAAGCAACTTCACCTCCATTCTGGTCTAAAAAGATTTTGTGGCTCAATAGATCAAGGCGTTAAGTTCCATTTTTAATGTTTAACAGTTTTTCTTGTACATCTTAACTCTACATTACAATTACTTCATGGCCGTGCAATATTGCCCCTTGGTACAGTATAGTACACGGCTCTTGGGGCTGAATGTTCTGTTGTAGAGCACACCTAGCAACCCAGAGAGTCCATCCACATGTTTGAATAGTTACTGCCCAAGCAGCACCCCAGAATAAGTGACCATTATGTGATATCCACCAGCTGGTGTCCTAATATTGAGTGTGTATGTCATGGTATCCATGGTGACTCAGTGTACTCACTTGACACACACCAACAGGGAGAGAAAGATGGACTAGATCTTGTAATCAGTTGATTTGCTTTAGATGGATGCAGGCAAGCATTTATAATCAATTAATACTTTTTTGTGCACATTAAAAACAAGTGAGGGAATTTGTTTGTCTCTTACACAATCACTAGGATGCACTCTTGTTGATTTCCATTATGATAAAGCTTTGAAAAAGTGTTTATCAATGTTTACCTTGGTCAGACATGAGTGTTGTCATACTCCAAAGATGAGTAGCTTACTTTATCTTTCCTCTGTTCTTCCCCTTTAGAGAAAAACGCTTTCTTTGGCACCTGAAGCTCATCTTTCCCCAGAGCAGTACAGAGTTCAGTGAGAGGAGGTGAGTAAAATGTAACGCATGCATGTTTCTTAGTATGGGCTGCATGGCCCTTGTGTTTTAAACATATTTTTAACACCGTTTTAACACATTGATCCTACTGTTAAGGCAGTATGAAAGAGTTAATTAAAGTTAAAGGTTAGTTAAAAGTAATGTAGTTTCATATGGAGTGTAGTCGGATGTTTTGTAACTGAAAAAAACATTCATAGTTGTACTTTGTGAACTTGTAGGTTGGTATTTGTAGTTGCAGAAAGGATTTGTAAATTTGCAAATGTGGCTACTCCTATACTGGCCACTCATATTTCACATTTTAGGATAGCGGAGAAAACTTTCCTTGTATTGCTGTGTGATATTTATGAGACAAAACAAATTCTGAAAGTAAATACTTTACTTTGAGTAAAATGTAAGTCCATAGTTTCACTTTCCAATATAATCTGTGTAATGAAATTGTGTTTACAATGGGTGCCACCAATGACGCATTTTGGATCACTTTAGACGTTGGTTAGTGGAAAGAAGTGTCACTGGTGGCACCCATTGTAAGCAACATCTAATTAGTTACACAGATAATATTGGAAAGTGAAACTACATTACTTAAAAACTCTTTCCCACTACTCCAACGGTAGGCTCAATGTGTTAAATCAGTGAACTCCTCCTATACGAGTGAGGGATCATAAAAACATCTCAAGATGTCCATTAAGCCTTAATTGTTTTACCATCGATTTTCTTGCTTGCGATTCTCTCACAAGGGTTTCTGATGGCCAAACTATCGAGCAGATCCTAACTCCATATGTTCATCCTTCAAAGTCAGATCCTGTCAGACGCCAAAAGTAAGCTTTTCTACATCTTTGTTCCATATTTTCCCTTGTCACTTTGATTTTATGTTTAACACGAGAGCAACAACTCTCAGTACCCACTTTGACTACACTGTTATTGTGGCCAGTTATGATGGCTGTTTCTTTTTTATTGACATTGCATTACTTACTTATTGTCCACACTAGCAGTTTCAAGCGCCTTACTGACACACTTAAAGGGATACGCCGAGAAATCTGTTTGCCTGTCTAGAAGGGGAGTTCGCTGGGATAGCATTTTCTTTCCGTTAGCCGCTTCCATGGACTTGCAGTTACAGTTGCCTAGCTCCTGTTCATGTGGAATACACTTTTAATCCAAAGATTTCCAAAGATTTCCAATGTGTTCCCAATTGTTGCTTATTCAAAACCAGGGCCAGTAACAACACAACAAGATTGTAGTTTGTTTACAAACACACAGATAATTGAAAACACGAGGTTATCCTCTACATAGATTGCCCAGCCAGAAGCATCTGATAATATAATTGTATATAATCAGTATAATACAGTCTTGTTGTGTTGTTACTGGCACTCATTTGAATAAGCGACTATTTGGAACACATTGGAAATCTTTGGAAAGTAATTAAAAGGGAATTCCCTCACATGAACAGGAGCTAGGCTACTGTAACTCTGCAAGTCAATGGATGAAGCTAACAGAAAGCAAATGCTATCCCAGTGAACTCTCCTTCTGGACACAATGATTTTGGAATTAAACAACTCGTCTAAATCTGGGTAAGACAGGCAAACACCAATTTACAGATTTCCTCGGCGTATCCCTTTAAGTATAAATAACACTCAACCTAGATCACCTAATGCCACAACAGTCCATTATACTTAGTTGCAGTAGCTTTTTAATACATTTAATGTCTCACTTCTTTCTTTTTTTTACCCAACATAATATTCTTATGTGCAACAATTAGTAATGTCCCAACAAGAAACTGTGTTTGGTTTGAATTATGTTTCAGATTCTGGCTTTAAGTAAGTATCCACCTCCATTCAAACATATACAGTATGCACGCATGCCAATATAGAATAGTATGAAGAAAGTTTGGGATGACCTTTGGGAAGGTTTTTTGATGGGCTTTTTGACCAATATGTCCCAATCCACAACAACATGTTTATGAATTTGATAATTAATTAATTAATTAATTATGTTAATGTGTGATTCATAAAGGTTTGATATTCCCATAATTGCTCACCTTGAATAATTGTTTTAATTGTCCTTGGACCTAGGAGATCTTCAATCATGCCACATATTCAGTGCAGGTTCACTAACAGACACAGAAAATACTTAAAGCCTCTAACAAGGCAAATCTGTGTTTTCATTTTAATTATGTAATTTAGGGCCGTTTATACATCTAATAAGCGTTAAAACAAGTCATAGGACGGATCTTATTACAAATGCAAACCGTTCACTTTTTTGTGTGCTTTCTGATACCAGGTTAAATTTGGGCAGGTTTTAAAAAAGATTTGCCAATGTGAGCAAACTCGCGGACCAATCGGTTCATCGATTTCCGGGAGTTTGCTCCAACCAATCAAAACCTTTTCGCTTCCTTCTATAAAGAATATTATATATTCATGCCACTCCATCTTGTATACAATGCAGCACAGACGTTTGGCAAATAGTATTAGTGACAAAACCACAGGTTCAGGAAGATTACAACTATAATGGTCTGGCATTTTTCTGTGAAGACAAGCATTATGTCTGCGGCAGCTACAGAAGATGGCACAGACTGATGTGGAAGCGTGTGCAAACCAAACAAGTGTTTTTGCTGTAAAGAAAGCGACCTGCTGGCACAATCTCCGTTGTCAACTGTAACTGCCAGCGAGTGTTTTAAACACTCAACGCCATGTTTGACTGATGTGTAATGGAGACTTTCTTTAGGATACGGTGATATGGCAACTGATTGACAAATAAAATTAGAATGATTCATAGCTTGTCGTTTTTTTATTAATTACTTATTGGTTATTATTGCAATGCAAATATGGACATTTGTATACTGATGGTGTGTTCATTTTATACTTTGGGTTTATAATTAGGTTATTTGAAGGAGGCGTGGCTAGGTAGATGTCAATCAAGCGTGCCACAGACACTCCCACAGTCCTGATCATACCACTGAGCAGCAAAACAAAGTTGGTTTCTAATATTTAGGAACATTTATTTATACTCAAATTTTGATATATGCACAATAAGGCACTTAACTTTTACATAATATATGCATTTTTTATATTTTTGGACTGGTTGTGAGAGGCTTTAATAAATGTGATAATTGAGCCTAAAATTAACACCTGTTGCGTGGCCCATTGTTTTCCCTGGAAATACTCAACAAGCAGTTTTACTGTTGGGAACGAGAGGCCACCGCAGGCTATGTTAAGACTATGGATTCTCATGATAACACATGAAATGGGAGTGATTAGTACAAAGCAAATTGAATTGCTCTTACATGTGGCTGCTGAAATACTGTAGATGGTGACTGATTTTTCATTTGAGTATTACCCTGGAAAAATACATTCCATAGTAGTGTTTTTGTCTTTTCTGAAAAGCATGTCGCCATTTCCTGGACTTCCTGGGGTTAGTATTACTAGTACTGTATATACAACACAGTTGCTACAATAAAACATTTGTTCTACTTGTATTTATGTGCTGAACTCCCTATCCTTTGCTGTGAAAACACACTGTAACCATGGATACGACACTATGGTTGTGGTGACCTGCACCGGGCCGGCAGTCGCCTGCATGCAAGGCCTGAGCCCCTGTAATTGCGTTTGGCAGCAGTGTGTGTAATGATTATGCCTCCACTGCAGACTGGCTTTACATCAATTCTGTGCGTAAGTGAACCCTTAGTGACAGGGAGTGGACTTGGACACAGATTTAGTTCTCAAAAGGTTCAGAATCTGACAAGAATTACCAAGGACCATGGTCCTCTACAAACCTCAACCAGTCGGCTTGTTTTTCTTACAAATTGAGCAACGTGCATAATGTTTTCAAAGTAGCTATAACAATTAATTGCATTGTAAGCTCTCTCTCTCTCTCTCTCTCTCTCTCTCTCTCTCTCTCTGCTTTCATATTCTACACTAGTAAAAAATGAAAAGGAGTAATAATTTGCAATAACTACAACTGGACTTTTGTAACATGGTCATCTCATTTTTGTGCTCCTATAATTTGGGTCAGAGTTGTGTTGGATCTCTAAACCACTGCTGTTCTGTATTTGGGTTTCAGACTGAAGATGTATGCACAAGCCATATTCAAGGAAATTAAGGTCTTCATGAGAGTCGAGGGAGAAAAAGCAAACTGTCTGAGGTACAGTATGTCATTTCTGCTTATCTCTATACAATAACAATACTCCCTGTATTATTTATACGTGAGTATGGTCTGTCAATTTGTGACCATTATTACTTCAGTGTGCAGGATGTTACAATACATTGGTCACAGGTTTTTATACTGTTTTCACCTCAGAGTATTTTTGTATGAAACATTTTCTACACAATTAAGTACATATGTTTGCCTTTATCAAATCCTGTGCACTGAAGTACTGCCATGCAAATGGCAGTACTTCAAATCAATGAATGCTTCTTTAAAGTGACATACAATTCTGTAATTAGAATATATTCTAAAGATATAGAAAACTTGCATGAAATCTTTAAATGTTAACACTACCCTATGTTACATGTGACAATGCTTATTTTGGAGTGAATGTTTATGATCACAATATAATCTAGTGCCATTGAGTAGCCTCATCTCCCAACATGCTGCAAAAAGATAAAAAAATAACATACATTTCTATGCTGGTTTTGCTTATCTTTACCAAAAATGGACCTAGATTACCAAAAATGACCACCTCCAGCTAAACTATTAGTTTAACACAATCAACACGCACTCAATTAACACACTCAACAATTGTGCAAGCAGTGTGGTGTTGCAATTGTTTGGATGTTTTGTCAATCTAAACAGTTTCAAAATCATTGGCTATGAAATGGTTGACGAAAAGGAAACTTTTGTAAGAGATCCTGTCATGGTTTAGGCATCTTCTCTGTGACTGTTCCGCCCATTCCACAGGGCTTTTTCTCATGACGGATTTACTCTTTGTATGAGATCAACTTTAATTGGTTCATGAACATGACATCACTGAATTGTAAATTCCTACATGGCTACGGATTCACGGCCTGGCTAACTTTGATCGTCCCCCCTTGTTTCTAGAGCCAGTCGATCTCAATGAGCAAGCAAATGGTACTGGATTCTTCCCTATCAACTGATTTTTTAACTCGCTCTTAACTCATCTGAGACACATGATCCATATACTTTTGTATAGGGATCAGTTCAAGCTTGGTTTACTGTACTTTAAATCATCAAGTGCATTTCTTAAAATCACCCAATATGAAGTGGTGAGGCTCTGAAGAATGTGATTTAAGATTGTGCACCACCTGACCGATTGCCTCCGCCGGTTTGTTGACGTTTGCTTTTGAATGGATATACATGACGGATATGAAAATCTGCAATAGAATGGGCGAACAGAAGGTCAGTAGTTTAATGTCAGTCATACAAAAATGTTCCCGTTCAAATCAGTTTTTCACCAATGTTTGTTAAAGGCACGTGCCTCCTCCCAGTGACTGCAGGGTCCGATCAAGTCGGAGTGACTCTCCAAAGTTGTCCGGTCGGAGTCCAAATCACTCCCGTTCAATCTGTTCATCTTGGAAAGCGCTTTCTAGAGGCTTTCTTTGAAGAAATTATTCACGGCAGTAGATTATTCACAATTCAGTTTAATTCTTAACAATACATTTTTATTTTTAAGCAGGTATTGTCAATAAACCTGGACAGAAATACATTTCAGTCAAGGTAGTCAAGGTAGAATTAGCGCATATCAGCAATGTACAGTTATATAACAATGCAAAGGCCACAAACTAATAATAATAATTGAATTATGAAGAGAGGCACTATCCAAATAAGGATTACTTCCCATCAAGGGTATCTAAACAGGCGTCAATGCATATTGCATGCACAAAGAGGCCTCTACTGTTAGAATAATGCACTCCGTTGAGGAATAAGCCCCCTATTTTGAGCAAGCCCATATGCTTGATATTATGAAGTCTTTTTATATTACGTGCCCTACATTAATAGCAATTTACATTATTCTGCACATATTGGCAAACTGTTGGGGCTGCCAAGTGTTAGTGTGTAGGACATTTTTCAGCTTCAATCTGTGCAGGTACAATTTTGTGAGGTGGTAAGCCTAGAAATAATTGTTTGCGTAGACATGGCTTGAAATCTGGATAACATTATTTCTTTTTTGTATGCCTTTGTGTGTGTTTTCATGACTTGCTGCAATATCACATGGCAAACAAACCAAGCAGCCATCATGCTAAACTAAACTTTGCTGTGTAACCAGTCAACATCCACTTACTGGAAGCTAGACCTACCATCAAGAGGTCCATTCACACCTTGAGGATGTTTGTTTTCATAATGCTCTTCAGAATGTTTGTTTCTGATTCATTCCACTGCTAGAATCCAAAATGTGCTCCCTTTACCGCCCTTCCTTGTACCTTGGCTTCATAGAGAAAGCAGTGTGTGTGTGTGTGTGTGTGTATTTGCACATGTGTCTGGTGAGGATATACTTGTTGAACCTGTTAAATTGATTGAAGAATTTTAAGTACATTTGTTTTCATATTATGCATCATGTAAATAATGTGAAACATTATATATAAACATGTTCTCATATTTCCTTCTAAAACCCAGCCATCTCCTTAGCACATCTGTCTGGTTCATTTTCAGATCCACAACTTTACAGGTTCTATTTTTGCTCGTCAGATGCTGCTTTTTTGGTCTCTGGTAGCTAAAAGAGCTAAAATTGGCAATTGTCAGTGAAACAGCCATGGTATAAGTAGCAGCAGCTCAAGAGTCCAAACTGCATAAGTGATGTTTACCTGTATAAATATGCATTTATGGCGTTCTATTTTAAATAATTTCAGCTTCATTTTTGTTTTTTGTGGACCTCCCCTATGAAACATAAATGTTTGTGTTTTGTCTGGTCTTACCTTCAATTGGATTTGTTCTGGCTCATTTGGACAAGAATAACATTAAACACAGTATCAGGCCCATTCAGTGTAAAGGAAGGCATTGCACATATGCAGAGGTTTGTTTACTGTTTGAAGATGTGAAGCCTCGCTGTACATCGTAGTGAGTCAAAGTTTTTTTACGTTCTATTGACCAATGCAGCTGGACACCAATGCAACATATACTGTACATGCAGACTCACCATGCATGCCACCGCCACCTCCTCATTGATGAGTGGCAGCCGTACAGGAACAGAACAATAGGAACCCCAAGAGAGAGCATCATTCTTGCCCTTTGCGCATTCACTCAGAACACTATATAGAGAACAGATGTGTGTGTTCGTCACCTAACCAGCCAATCAGCAGGGACCAAGGCTTCTACAGCACTGCCCTATCCACACAGATACTTTCTTTGTTTATTCACATTGGTAATAGCATCAGAGCTTGCGGTAAAACTTGAATAAAGACAAGTATGCTAGAGAATAAATGGTAACAAATTGGGACATGTTGCACAGTCAGACATGCACAATCTAGATGCAGTCATTGCAGAACTACACTAGCTAGAAGTACATTCATTACTAGTACAAATTTGACAAAGACCAACTGGCTTCTGACTTATTCTATAATTTGCATAGTTAGAATTTCTTCTTTCCTGCATAGGAACCACAATGGTTTATATTGCACTAAGATTTCAACAAATGACATAAACATTAATGATTTTGATGTTTGGATTGATCAGAAACGGGCCCATCAGTGCCTTTCTACATAAAGGCCAGGTACATGGAAATCGTATCTACATTTTGCTCAAAGAGAGCTCAAATGTTTGTTTGTTTTTCCCCTTGATCCTGTACCTCGGAAAAATGCCACCAGATATTGCCTGACTTGTGAGATTGTGGGAGATGCTCATTGGCCTGTCCCAGATACATGTTTCCTGGGAGCTGGCCCACCAGCAGACCTGCAAATGTCACGCAATAACTCTTTGCCTGGATTGGCTAGTGCAGTAGGTCTATGCTTGATTCTCAGCCTGCCTGTCATTTCTGTAAAACAAATGGTGCATCTCACAAGCCACCCTCTGTCAACCACCAGACACTTGGTGTTGGGAGCGTGAGGAGGCTGCCAGCTATATTTAAGAATATCATGATTTGGATGTTGTTGGTGACAGCCTAAAGCAAGATGGGTTTGAATTGCTTAAGCATATAAGTAAACCCATGACCCACCAGCTCCCAACCCCACCTCAAAACCCATTTAACCATTTAGCATCATGATTTACGACCAACTCTCACAAAATGACACAGCTACTAAGATACAAAAGCAAGCTTGTGTCATCCCAGAAAATGAGCGAGGCGTGGGTTAGCAGAGCTTCTCCAAGGTTTGCAGGGTGCCTGTGAGAGATGTGGATTCTGGGTAAATTAAGTTTCCATTTCAAGATGGAGAGGGATCAGCCATGCATGTCTTGGCAGTGCCAAGCCACTACCATCCATCGTGGAACGAGTCTTCCACATCGACGTGCCGCAGGGTGGAAAGAAAGTTACAGTAGTTAAGAATGTCAGTTGCTCTTCTTTTAACCCTGTTCCATCCTGGAACCCTAAAAGTTCATAGGAGAAGAAAATGCTTGAAGTTAGTTACATTTTCCAATAATTAGGGACACGTAACTCAGTAGAGTGTGATCTAATGGACAGTATTGTCATTAGTGTTTTCCTTTTTTTCCTCTTTTTATCATCCAAGGTACCATGAGCTGGACCTTGGGAAAAGCCTTCGGGACAACTTGAGCTACAAAATGCTAATAGAGTATCCAGTGCTGCACATAGTTCTCCGGAGCCATTTCCAGGACTATCCACTGAAAGGACCAGGTAAAATAACACTATGTTTTGACACTACAACTACTTTCATTTCAATTAAATTGTGTAACCCATTGACCTACATATACCTTCCAATTGAATTCCTGCATTACACTGCGCCCTGCTTATTTCTATGTTGAGTTTCAACACATCTTTAATTAGTTTAATTAAACTACACAAAGGCCTACACAAACCCCTCTCAATAGTGTGGTATCACATCTTAGTGTCAGGCATAAACACTATTCATTAGGGGTGTAACGGTCTGGATTCCAAAGATGACTGATTTGGAGAATCGTTACACCCCTACTCTTCATTATCCAGTTTTTTTGGCAACATGCTGCCCTGACAAGAATGAGTGTCCTCTGTTAAGCATCAGACGCGCATAATAATTCCTGGACAAAATTAACTGGAGACGGAGCCAAAAAAGATCAAAGTAAAATGTTTCCATTAGAAAACATCCAGCATTAACTGCCAAAAGAAGAAATAAATCAATTGTATTGCGATTTCCTTCCATAGGCCTACCGATATTTTCTGTGGTTAAAAATGGCATGTTGAGTCATAACTACAAAACAGGATAGAGGCTATTTCCATTTCAACAATAAACTTCAACTTCACCATCCATGTTGACTGATGTCTCTTGTCCTGCCGATCAGACAGTATGCACAATTCAGGATATTTGTTAATTACTCATTCACTACTCAAATACTACAAATTCAGTTGATTTTAGAAATTCAAAACGGTCACTGTTTTTATGTCTGTCTGTCTATGTCTATTTTAGATCGACAGGCACTTTTTTAAGAATATTCATTAAAGTGCACTTCATCACTTTCAGACTTGGATCTGAATCATTAATACCTTTAGACAGCTAGAAGGTAATCATTAAGGAATCATTCTAATAATGTGTGATGCAATACATTTTGCATCATGCATAGCTATTTAATGTGATAATGTGCCAAACATTTTTGCTAAATCAGGGAGATCAACATAAAAAAATACGGATGGAAACACTTTTTATTCACTATTAAAGTAGACGGACTCCATTTTTAAGCCAAGGTCAGCCGGAACACACTACATACTCATATCACACTTTATCACATGCTTGAAGATATTCTGACATTCTTATATGCTCCTCAATAAAATACAAAAGAAAACACAATAGTGGTAACCTTCCCAACATCACCGCTGTCAGACCCAGACAGGCAGACTGATGAGCAAACTTATTTTAGACTGTTTCCACACGTGTTTTCAGTGATAAGGTGCTAAGCTGGTTGTACCACTAGCTATAGAAACATCCTGATAATTGCACATGCTGTGGCCCCTGGATAGTGGGCAGGAAGAGATAAGGACTAATCGCACTCTTTGGCAGCCATGTATTCAATGAGGACAATGTTTGAGCACCTATCAATCTCCAGTTATCTAGAATGTGTTTTTATCCCATCCCCAGGGCCAAATAGAGCTACCCAGGCTTTACTCTACTCATGAAAAGATCTGTTTTGATACATTTAGCATGGTTGTGTGTTATGGACTATAGTTATATAATACATAACTATTTGTCTTGCAAAAATAACAGAACTAACATTTTGGCAATTGAAAATGTCTTGCTGACATAAGGATGAATCAAAAATTGCCCTTGTTTTATTTGCATGAAATATCATGTTTGCATTACTTTATTTTTATGCGCATTCTGGCATATGTTTTATGATTTATGTTTCATTTGGAGTAATTATTGCATTGCATTTAGTACTAGACTTTGTGCAGCCCTGCTCTCACAAGTCTGCCCTACTTTGTTGCATAACTAACGCCTTGGCACAGCCCTGTGGAAAGCAGTTTGGAGCCAAAGCATAGCATAACCTTTGCAACACTGTCTGTACTGTCGCCACCTCTTTCTCTCTATGCATGGACCCATTTTGTGCCATCAAATTTCTGTGAACTCACAACCTATTGCCTTATGTTTATGTTTGGAGTTTTTGGATGGCCGATTTTGCTTCGGCCACACTCATTCATGCTTTGTGTATACAACTGGGGCCTTTTCATTTCAGCTAAACCCGTGTCAGACCGCAGTCGTTTGGCAACAGGGGAGGACCAGGGGACCAACAAGGTGGCCCAAGCTTTGCCGTCTTGCGCCGGGCAGGGTTCGAGTGCCAGCCCGGTTAAACAGGAGGTTACTGATGAAATCAAACCTCCAAGGGAGAAACGGGCCAAGAGGGAAGCCAGGCAAGGCGAGGAGCTGGAGGAAGGAGAACTCACACAGAGCAGCGAAGAGGAGGGTGAGCAAGGAGAAGAGAGGGATGACAGAAATATTGAAGACTGCCATACTGAAGATAAAAGCCTAGTTTCAACATGCTTAACTGTTGCTGATGACGGGATGGGTCCTGTAAATACTTTATCTAATGCATATGATACGAGTCTTACTGAGGTCATCTTGACTGTAAAGGACGTAGCATAGCGGGCTCAGGAATGCGCTGTTTAACCCAGTAACAACAGTACGTTGATAATGGAAGCCTGTGGGTCAAATGGTGATGAGCACAGTGAATATTGATTTGTATTCAAATGAGCTGAGCGATAAACTGGTAAAAGGGCCTTGCTTGCCGTAATCAGTGTAAACCTAAAGGTCTTCATATAATTTTAAGGATGGAGAAGGTGAATGTCATTGTGTCTTCTGTGTTATGGAAATTTGTGAACATGAACATTTGTTAATAAAAAATAAACATTTTTTAAATGTTTTTTTGAGTTTTATCTGTAACATGTTCCTCATTGTATTTTGTAACGCCATTTTAATTGACTGTTGAATTAATTTTAATTTTAGTGAAGGAACAAAGTATTGCCAGTCCAAAGCATTGCCAGTGAAAGCTTTTCCACCGAATGCCTGGTGGACGACAATAATCTCCCATCCCCGAGTGCATTGCTTCCCCATAGAGAACCTTGAGGTCTGAAGGTCCTTATGTTTTCTCCCACACTCCCACACGCTGTATTGCCAAAAAATGTATAATGTGCTATGTAGGACAAATGAGCTAGCAGGAACCTTTTTTAATGGTGTGCGAGACAATTGTTATTTTCTACTAATTTCACTGTAGTGCTTTATATACATTTTAGGACATTTTTACAACAGCCTGAAGGTTACATTCTATAGCTTTTAAATGGGATCTGTGCAAAAGTGAAAACTCTGAGTCAGGGAAGCCATCCCCTCTCATTTCCCCGCTAATCGGCTGTTGACTATGATGCCCCTTGCTGTGGCATCCTGTTGGGCTATAGGCTGGCTGAGTGCACCAGACTCCCCAGGGCCTTTTCGTGCCAGCTCTGCTCCTGCAGGCCGCCAACTTCACTCTGGGATGTTATGTTTGTGCTGTTGTTTACCGGAGTCTTTACCAGTCTTTTTTAAAGAAGCAAAATAGTAAAAAGAGCTCACTGCTTACCTATTCTCCAATTAGGCTGAGGGGA
>OMKN01031953.1:0-10027 GCA_900302345.1 Melanonus zugmayeri | reverse complement strand
GTGGAGGGGGTATCGTTCAAGACAAGACTGAACAGAATCATAGCAAATAAACCTCTCACAAGATCCCCCACCCCAGTACATTCCATTCATCAATTGATACAAATGAATGTAATGCAATGCATTATTGCTGTTATGCTGTTAAATGTATTATTGCTGTTATGCTGTTACATGTATTACTGTTGTTATGCTGTTAAGTGTATTATTGTTGTTATGCTGTTAACCTCTTCGTTATCTCCAGGTTAATTAGTTTGAATGGAGGTGTCCTGGCTGGTACACCATGACAGCTGTCTCTCGCTGTAAAATGAGGATTATGCTTTCATCATCATGTGTGCCTAATAATAAATCTCATCAGCTTACCCATGGGTCTACTGTTATCCAGTCTAGAGACATAGAAAGGCTTTTCGCGAGTGGAGGAGGAGGAGGAGGAGAACTTTAAGTCTTGCGGTGCAGTGAAGAGTCCACTGCTGTAGCGCCGTGAGACGTGCTTGTCCCGCTGCTGGCTGTCCCCCATAACCTGCCAGATGAAATCCAACAATGTCCCCCGGTCCTTGGACCTGGCTTCCCTGCTGTCCGCGCACTGGCCCGAGGTGATGAGTAGAACAACAATAGTCACCAGTATGTGGCATTTCTTCTCTACCTGCATGGCTTCACTCTCTGAAAACACAATCGAGAAACACAAGTTAAATCACATGATCCCTTTCTAAATAATAAAAAGGTTTCTTATTAAAGAAAAAAAAGTCTTGTAGTTCGATATGTTTCTTGAGTGTAAGGGATTGATGAGAAAATAATTGTTATTAGTAGTGACAATAACAGCCAACACTATCTGCAGGGATGTTTTTTTTCTCCATGTCCAAGCAGGTGTATGTGCGCGCACCATGTATGTGCTTTGTGGTTTAATAGATAGGCGAAGCGTATAGTCTCGGTGTGATTTGCATTGCAGCAAATGTAGCCTATTAAAATTAAAATACAACTTTAAAACAATCTATTGTCTAATTTTACAAACTTACAAGTGAAGGAGTGAAAGACGCTTTGTTCTTTTTATAGGTTTTCGTCTTTTCGTTTTCTTCTGGTCCAGACAAGAACAGACAGCAGTTTTTCGATCACGACCGTCTTGAAGTCATGCGTCCCGTTTTATACGATGAGCGAGCTTCTTGGATGTGATAGAATCGATTTTGAGTGGGTGGTCTGGCGATGTTGACATCTTGGGTTCAATTCCTTCAGGTGGCGGTCTGCTCACACGTGCACGCGCCCCTCCTCTGCGCGCCCCCGAACCCGAATAGTCGATTAATACAATTTAAACTCCGAGATCAATTAGGCAGCCTATTTTTCTGAAAGATTAAAACGGCAGCACTATTAAGACATAGGCTAATCGGAGTATAGCCTATCGATCCAAAGTAAAACAACAACAAAATAGCCTACACAAAATAAAAGCAGTTTCCGAAGTTACTGGAGGGGACTTGTTGGATGTACGCACGCTGGGGAGAGGAGGTGTTTCTCACTGACCCGACACGAGCTTATGGTGGACCCGTCAGCTATTTAACATGTCGATGCTTGGCTTGAGCACCGACAGAGACCGCCTTGCTCCATCGCACTTCCACAAGAAACGGCCTCTGAAATGTATGGCCAGAATACTTTTGCAGATTAAAGTCGATGGCGCACCACGCTGTCAAAGTTAGTCGGCCTATTGTTCCTCACAAAAGTTATTGCTATACCGGTAATTTCCTCGAATGAATGGATATCAACATACGTTGCTTAAGATAATAACAGCCGACTTTTTATATATAATAGGCTCTATAGTTTAGATGAGGTGAGTTTGAGCAACTTTTGCAGTACCGGGCCGAATACTAAAGATTTGGCGTCACCTAGTGGCTGACTCGTGTTGGATTTGAAAAATGAAAAAAGTATTTAATGAAAAAACGATTTCCTTTTTCTTTTTTTTCGCGTTTCACAAAATCCTTAAAATACACGTGTATTATTACTATTTTACAGTTTACCAGCTTAATAATTAAAACTCAACGCAATATGGAGGAAATGTGGATATAAGGCTTGACGTTAGCTACATCCGGTTAATGGTCGCCATAGAGACAGAGAAACATACCAATCACACGCTGTGGTCGCAGGAACATGTCACACAGGTAACCTTATAGCAAACTAACTGCAGGATACTAACTCAACTTTTATAGGCCTACTTTTACGCAATCCAATGACCTAATCCAGACATTACATATTTTTAAAGTGTAAGTGAACCCCCTGTTTCACTATGAACATTAAAGAGACTGGCAAAAACACAGGATATTACACCTGTGTTTTGTAAATTACGGTATTATTTTAGTAACAGTGACCACAATGGCATAAACTACTATGTTAAGATCATAGAAGACATACAGACGTTTAAAACACGATTTTGGGTTCACTGGCATTAAATAGATTTAAAAGGAAAAAAGGGATGAAAAAAGGAGATTACATTTAGTTAGCTTGTTTACTTCTGTTTACTGTTATCAATTAAGTAATTGGCTGAATGATGACCCCCCACCCCCCGGTAGGCCCTATGTGTCATAATCATATCACCGATTGACCATCTGCTGCATACTGTATGTCGCACTAAGAAGATTTGAACCTCTGGTCTGATCTCTGTCTTACAGTACGTACAACAAGCTGTGGGCCGACGCCCAGGTGGAGCTAAGTGGTCTGCTGGCCCAGGAGCTCCCCGCGCAGCCCCCCCGCCCGGAGAAAGACAGGGTGGTGTTCTTCCAGCGGCTCACCACCCTGTACGTGCGCTACATCCGCATCTTCAGACACCTGGAGGAGGCCTACGACCAGGTGCTCCAGCCCCAGAAGAGGCGCCTCATTCGGGAGGTCCTCGACGGAGTGATGGGACGGATCATGGAGCTCAAGAATGAGATGGTGGAGAAGGAGTCCTCTGAGTACCACTACATGGACGATGTGTTGCAGGACCTGAAGCTTACGCCTGTGAGTGACTGAGAAATGTTATTATTTTGCACATCAGGACATCGTTTATTTTATTAATTGTTTATTTTATTCTATTTTATTTAATTCTATGACTTTCCTTGTCCTAATAGCCAGCTGTATATTCACATTCACAGAAGTTTATATATATATATTGTTATCTCATTGTTATTTTTATTTTGCCCTGAACCTTGACTTGCATTGTTTCAGTTTCTATCAATTTTGCTGCTGTAGCAATTTTGCTCCTGGGATTAATAATGTGTTATCCTATCCTAAATACTCGCTGCTTATAGTGAGCTTTGAGTGGGAGTGCACTAGTCTCATTCACTTCACTTTATCTACTGTATATGTTGGTTGAGCATCAAAGGCCGAGTAGAGCAAATATGTCCTCTGATGATGTTTACTCTTTAGGTCGACATCGAGATCCCCATCCCTCGTTACTTCATCAGCGAACGCACCAAGGAACTGCAGGAGCGACGCAAGATGCTATCAGACATCCTTAGCACGATGGAGGAGAAAACCAAAGTAAGTTAGTGAGTAAACAAGTGAGCAATTCATGAATGCATTCATTTGTCATTCATTTAATCACGTATGCAGTTATTAATACTGAATCGACCATTTATTATTAGTGAAATTGACTTTTTCTAAGAGGTTTTTAAGAAGAATGTTACTTCTTTAAGTATCATTATACTGTATATATTAATATACTATATGTATATCATCATCACCATCACCATCATCACCATCATCATCATCATCATCATTTCTTTACCCCATACAGCCACTTTTATCCCAGGCCATGAGCCTAGAGGAAGCCATTAGGATCCTGCAGGTAGCGGAGAGGGCGCGGCAGGGCCGTCTCAGGGCCAGGTTCATGAGGGACATCCAGAGGGACATGAGGAGGCAGAAGGTTGCTCAGGACCAGCAGGCAGCAGACATCGGGGCAGCTGCTCTCTGCATTCAGAAGGTGCTGTCTCAGTCATGTATAACCCTCTTCATTCATCCATTCATTGTTTGACTCCCAGCCGAATGGTCCGAATGAGTCCTGGGTTCAAACGCCAATGTCTGCAGTCTACCTGTAGGTATCCTTGAGCAGGATGCCTAACCCCCTAACCGCTCCACATGTATCTAAATTAATTTGGATAAAAGCGGGTGATTAATTACTAATACATATTAATTACTAATACACTATTCTCACTCTGGATTGTGTTTATAGGCCTAAATTGAATGGAATATTCCTGGGATTCTTGGATCTTACAAATGTCTACACTTGATTAGTGTAATTATGATGCAAGGGTTCACTTTTTCACAGGTGTGGAGGGGGTACAAGCAGAGGAAGAGGACCAAGATAATTCGGGAAGAGGAGCTCATTTTTCTGGGAATGGTGAGTCAAAGGGACCATTGGGGATCGCCAATACTTAACACTAAAGCATGGCTTAAAGTCACACAATCAGGACTACAACATCCTCTGTGAATCCCTTGTCTAGTGTCTGAAGTCCCCCACACATGCTGGATGTCCTATATTTAAACAAATGAACTTGTTGTTCACACAGCTTCACTCTTAACTCTTTCCAATACTTTTCTGAAGATTCTTGTGTCTGACATATGCTCCGACGTAACCTCAGCCGGACCATAATGTGATGCAGACCATATAACATCTATCTACGGCCCTCATCCCATCCCATGTTTCTAAAGGTTATGGAGCCAGGTCAGTGGAATCTGTGCCCTGCAGCAGCCACCGCCCAGAGGAATGAAGCCAGCAGGCGGGTGAAACAGGAGGAGCACGAGAGGGACTACCAGGAGTCCATAGTCATGGTCACCAATAAACTGCGAGACGTGGAGGGGCCCGACATGAAGGAGAACATGAAGACACAGATCCGCCAGTGGTTCTTTGAATGCCGGTAAGTCGTTGAAATTGTAGGCCATTTGAGGCATTTCTGAAGAAATAAATGTTAATGTGGTCTTCTGTGCTTTCGGATTCAGTGATTACAGTTGTACTTGCTTTGAGTTTTTACCTAATCAAATTCCAGCGACGCCACCGGATCTTTCCCGGACTACCCAGACGAAGAAGATGGAGGCTCCACTCTTATCTTTGCTGAAAAAACGCCTCAACAGGTGAGATCATCCTTTCAACGTAGTCCATAGACAGATAATAGAGTTTTTATTTAGGGGGATGTGATTAAAAAATTTATTTTCAGCTAATGGAGGAAATCGCTGCGAAGGAAGAGGAGGAGGTCAACAAGAAGCCAAAGGAAAAGGATGCAAGCAAGGACAAAGCAAAGAAAGACAAGGGGAAGGCAGGAGAGGAGGTAAAGTTATTAGTACAAGTTCTTATCGGTATCAAAATGGAGTGGTGTTGACTGTGGAGTCATTATTTACTAAACAACCACCCTAACCCCACAACTACCCACAGGCAAAGTGTGTGTAGTAATGCAATGCACTCAGTATAGTCACGTCACCTCCTCCTTCCCCACAGGAAGAAGAGGCAGGTTTAAAGATGTTACCCTCTGCATTTCTACCTGACCTTGAAGTGAGAAGCAAGACATATGGAGGTACATTGTCTTCTACTGTCTTTTATGAAGCCTAACGATTTTATACTGCCTTTCGAACCACCTAGATTGATGATTCTAAAAACAAATGCTGTCATGATAGTCGTCATGATAGTTAAAACTGTTTCTACATGTTACACCTATTTACAACATATTACATGTAATCAGAAGGCAATCTAATGGCAGTAGTTGTTGTATTGCAGCCGTTTGGCAGAACCGCAGTGAGTCAGAGAA
This sequence comes from Melanonus zugmayeri, assembly GCA_900302345.1. NCBI lineage: Eukaryota > Metazoa > Chordata > Actinopteri > Gadiformes > Melanonidae > Melanonus > Melanonus zugmayeri. The sequence continues at coordinate 4,277 of OMKN01031953.1, read as the reverse complement.
CTTCACTCAGAGACACGAGGCTGAGCTGATCAAAGAAGACAAGAGGAAACTGATTGAGTCTGAGATCCGCCTGCAGGTCACAATATACATAATACAGACATTTATTCATACTCTATTCTAATCAAAGTCATATGGGTGTGTAACCTTCCCTCTCTGCTGGTGTCAGGTGGATGAGCTGATGAGGCAGGAGCTGGATAGCTGGAAGCTAACTGTGGAAAAAGCCAAGGGTGGCAAGACCAAAGCTGGTGTCAAGGTGGGAGAGAAACCTAGATGTTTATCATTGTGTTTTATCATGCTTGGGGGGGGGGTTATTGATAATGTATTGTTGCCTTTGGATACTAAATAAAATATAAGTTGGTTTCCAGAAAAAGAAAGCATCAAAGAGTGGAAAGAAGAAAAAGAAAGAAAAAGATCTGACCTCTGACAGGTGAGGCCCAGTGAGCTTAACACATCTTTGTTTGTGTTCAGCCTTCAATTTAATTAAATTCCTGTGTTTGCAGGTATAAGCACTCCAAAGATTTAGCTTTAAAAAATTTTGCTGTATTTCATGTATTAGGGCGTTTGAGTCTCTGCATCGGGAGCTGGTGGAACAAGGCCTGTTGAAACAGGCAGATGATGTGAAGCTGCACGATTTCCAAGGTAACACCCATTGTTTATATTAAGTTCAGTGTTTAAATGAATGTTCCTGTTCTTCAGGTAAGTTTCAATCACATAGAAACCGATCATCCGCAACTTGCATTTGTGAATACAAAAAAGCTGTGTAAAACTCTTGAGGAACCTGGAGAAATGCTGCCCTCATCTGGCACACCGCTACTATTCATAGCGGTGTGACAATCTCTGAATAGAATCAAATTATAACCCTTTTAAAAAAAAATGAATCGCCTTTGAATTATGGATCAGAGCAACAAGTGTTATGTTTTGTTTTCCGCCTGTTCCCTAGGCGACTACAGCTACCTCGGGACCACATTGCGGCAGAACGACATCGAGCCCATGCCATCGCTGTCTGATGTGCGTCAAGTTCTGGCACTGTATGCCGTCTTGCCTTTAGGTGAGAGAACGGCTTAACTCCCTATTGGGGCCTTCCAGTGCTCATAGCTCATGTGAGGGCTTTACAAATAAAACTGACTTGACTTGACTGGACATATTTCCTGTCATCCTCCATGTCCGCACACTCCATTTGCTCTAAGGATTTGTGGGGTTTCACATTTCTTTTGTACAGTTCCAGTACCGAGGCATCCCTAACAGTAACACACTTTAGTAGGGGCTTCTGGGTGAATCTGGGTGAACTGGGCGTTTCAATTTCTTTCGCTTCATATTTGTTTCGAGCAATCATGTTGCTGGAGGCGGGGATCTGTAAGCGCGAAATTGGCGAACACAAACTCGGCCAGCAGTAGTAAACTGTAAAAAAGTGTCTGTAAAGGTTTCAAATCAACACTGTGTAGACTGTAGAAATACACTTCGTCCACTCGTGCAAATTAGTTTTCTTTGGTAGAATATCTCTGTAACTTGCGTCCCTGGCATTGCATTTTCTGGTTTCTGGCCCAGGCTCTGTGTGGTCTCCCCCCAGAAGTTCTGCTATAACATAGTAGGACTGCTGGGTCCGAGGTTAGCCCAAGGCTAACTCCTTTCTTAGCCATGGGCTAAACTCTCTTAGCCCAGGGCTAAGAAAGTGTTCACATTACATTATTTTTAAGTGGGCTAGCATCGACTTCAGCCCGGGGCTAAGTAGTGAACAGTGTGAAATCCCTGTTCTGTGTTCTGTGGACAGGCTCTCAGATAGTCCACGAGAAGTCCCCACTGATAAAAGCCATTCTGCTGGTGGGTCCAGCGGGCGTGGGTAAGAAGATGTTGGTCCATGCCATCTGCCAGGAGGCGGGGGCCACGCTGTTTGATCTTTCTCCAATGAACACGGCGGGGAAATACCCCGGCAAGAGTGGTTTGGCCATGATGCTTCACATGGTCTTCAAGGTAATGCACCAGTTTTCATTGAAAAGACCTCAACAAGTGGAAACACAAGTTACACATACAACTGCTGCCAAATATTGGAAATCTCTGTTAGAGCTGTACAACGAAAGAGACAACATTTATATGTTACAGTTTATATGACCAGAAAAGATTTGCTTCCATTTGAAGTAAAATTGCAGACACTTTATCTGGTGTGAAAACTGAAAAGTGAAAGTGAGTTCAACATTACCTTTATACACTACAGGTGGCCAGATTGATGCAGCCTTCAGTTATATGGATCGGAGATGCAGAGAAGATGTTCTACAAGAAAGTCCCCAAGGAAGAGAAGGAGGTATCCAGGAGCCATCTAACTACAGAGAATCTTACCATACCTTTCTTTTTTTTATACGTTTTTCAATTTAGGCCATTTGTACTAGGTTCTCTCTCTCTTGTGTGTTCTCAGTTAGATCCGAAGCGCTTGAAGAAAGATCTCCCAAAGGTCCTCAAGTCCATCCGAGGAGACGATCGTGTTCTAGTCATAGGAACAACACAGGATCCTCTGAGTGCAGATATCAAGCTACTGTGCAAAGTATACAGCAAAATCATCCTGATTCCCAGGCCTGACTACAGCGCTAGATACGGTACAAATACACATCCACATCCACAGTTTACCAGTGTAACCATAGCATGAAATATTACCTTTGACCCTCGTCTTGCCTCCAGTGCTGTGGAAGCAGCTGATGAGGAAGCACGGAGGGGAGGTGACCAAGGCGCTGGACCTCAGCTCTCTGGCCAAGATCTCCGACGGCTACACCCCGGGTCACATGGTGCAGGTGATCCGCAGCGTGCTGACGGAACGCCGACTCCTCCAGCAGTCCATTCGCCCCCTCACCTCTGCCGAATTTGTCCCGCCGCTGGCCAAGTTCGACCCCGTGTTTCAGGACGAGGAGGAGGCCCTTAAAGTATGATCCATGATTTTATGTTTTGCATCTGTCGCTAAATCAGATTTTTATTTTTTTTATTTGAGTCATTTATTTTGTTGGTGGTTTAATTGCTTATGAAGCTGTTTTTGATGTTGTTGTGTTGGTTCCTAGAATTGGTATGCAAAGACTCCGCTGGGAAAGAAGCGAGTCAAGGCCGCGACAGGAAAGGATGAAGAGGAGGGGCCTGCAAAGAAGAAGGAAACCAAAAAGAAAGCAAAAAAATAACTATTACATGTTAGCTTTGGCACAATGTCATGAAATCAAAAGTTAAGTTAATTCTATTGTTGACATAGATTTTTTAAAATGTCATTAAAAAAATGTGCTAAAATGTTCAATGTTTGTTGTTGTTGGTGTGTACACACAGTAAACTAGGTCAGAAGTGGACCCACTGAGCTTTAAGAGCCATAGAGCATGGGTGATTTTTTTCATAGATGAAATCAACAACAAGTTAAACAACAGTTAACTAGAACTGCTTGTGAGGCTGGACATTATGCTGAGTGAACATTCCTAGCCTTGTAATTAAAGCTAATTAAAGAGTTTGAATGCCACCGCTTTCACACCTCGACGATACAGTGCCTATAAATGATATTGATAATCCTTGTCACATGACCATTGAGTGAATTTAAATTATTCTGAAATATGACATTATTGAATTCCACCAATGGGAACATCGGGGGGAGGGGGGTATTTGGAGTACAGTGATCCCTCGCTGTATCGCGGTTCCCCTTTCGCGGCTTCGCAGATTTTTTTTTAATGTTTTTTTTTTCTCACAGTGCATTGTGTTCTGCGTCCTGATTGGCTAAACAGTCTCAGCGCTTCTTCTCTATCTATGTCAGTTCAGTTCAGTTCAATAAAGTTACGGTATACGTAATACACCTTGACAAATTTAAGTTCCCCAAAAACAAAAATGTCAACAAAACGTTCTGCGCCGAGTAAACCCTGCAGTTTCTACTTCGCGGATTTCGCCTATCGCGGGTTCATTTCGGAACGTAACCCCCGCGAAAAACGAGGGTTCACTGTAATCTATAAAGTAGTCTATAAAGTAGTCTATAAAGTAATCTATAAAGTAATGTAATCTATAAAGTAGTCTATAAAGTAATCTATAAAGTAAAGTCATCTATAAAGTAGTCTATAAAGTAGTCTACAAAGTAATCTATAAAGTAATCTATAAAGTAGTCTATAAAGTAATCTATAAAGTAAAGTAATCTATAAAGTAGTCTATAAAGTAGTCTATAAAGTAATCTATAAAGTAGTCTATAAAGTAATCTATAAAGTAGTCTATAAAGTAGTCTATAAAGTAATCTATAAAGTAAAGTAATCTATAAAGTAGTCTATAAAGTAGTCTATAAA
>OMKN01031950.1:0-10334 GCA_900302345.1 Melanonus zugmayeri | reverse complement strand
GTAGCTCTGGGTGGGGGACCAGATCACACACACACACACACACTGGCTCAGGGACTCCTAAGTCTCCTGAGCTCCTTTAAAGTTTCTACACAATGTCCTCAACCTCAAACGTACACTATAATGGATGGATGTATCGGATGCATGAGTGATAATGACATTAAAGATTGAATGACATCTTTGGGATAGTCCGTCCGTGTGTTGCATCTGGTCTCCTGGTCACCTGTGATGTTGGCAGCTCCCAGTTCGGTGAACGACAGCACGATGGACGTGGGCGTGGCCTCCCCGGGAGCAACGCACTTCTTCCTGGTGAGGTGGTGCTTTCCCGGGTGGCCCACAAACTTGATGCCCTTGGGGACGGAGACTTTGACGTGGACCTGTGAAAGGGGTTGACACGGCAACAAGAGAAGAGGGGGTCAAACGGGATGGATGAGGAGAGGAAAAAGGGTAGAGTAGGAGGATGCAAGATACAATGGAGAGAGAGGGAGGGAGAGAGAGAGAGAGAGAGAAGACGTGTGAATGAGAGGGAGAGGAATGTAGTAGACAGTAGAGAAGACAAGAGAAGGGGAAAGGAGAAAAGAGGGAGAACAGGGGAGAACAGGAGAGGAGAGGAGAGAACAGGAGAGAACAGGAGGGGAGAGGAGAGAACAGAAAAGAACATGAGGGGAATGGAAATTAGAGGAGAGGAGCGGAAATAGGAGAGAACATGAGTGGAGATGACAGGAGAGAGGAGAGTAAACAAGGACAAACAAAAGAATGGGATGGGAGAGGAGAAGAGAAGAGGAGAGGACAGAAGAAGACAGGAGAGGAAAAGAGAGAAGAGGAAGGTTGAACTGATTAAAGTGAGGAGCGGCAGGTCTCTGACAGGCCATACTGCCGGCGTACCCCTCAGGCTCTTAAAGCATTCAGGGGAGGATATCTAAATCACATTCTGGATTTTCCATGCTGACTGACTCATGCTTCTTATACTCCCCCGAAGGATTAAGTTCCACTCATCGTCCAATTTTCACAAAGCGCTTTGGTAATGCGGACGGATCCTTTCACTGTTTTTCATCCACATGCCACAAGTCGTAAATAACTCGGCAGAGAAAATATAAAAATCACATGTTGCCGGCGCCGACATCAAAGCGGGGGTCTGCGATGGTTTGCATAATCAGCTAACGCGACATTACGCCGGCGCACGCACACACGCCGCTCGGCGGACTCATCTGCAGACAACATGATGTCATCTCCGTGAGGCCGAAGGATGGACCCGTTTAAAGAACAGGATGGAACATTAGGGGTTTCCAAAAACATAGCTCTGGACAGACCTCATGTTTTTTTTAAGCATTACACTACCTATGTCCCGGCGGACTACGATACATACCCCCGCTGTCACGCCAATAACTCCCTGAGTTTAATTCACTCCATTCATCCATCCGTGTTCTTTTCCACTTATCCGGTTCGATTTACTGCTTGTTTTATATGCAACAGAACAAATCAACGGGGAGGAAAACACTATATATTTCATCCGTATTTAACAACTCAATGTGAATGTATGGCTCTGGTTTTTAATGCTGCCGCGAGCGGTGACCGAAGCAAACTGCGCCCGGACCGTGGCGCGGTGGTGTGTTTTTGTACGGGACCGCTGGGGTTTGCGTCAGGTTTACAAAAACACACACACGTGTAAACATTTACTTTGAACAGGATGACGGGATTTGTCTGAAGCCGTGCCGTTGGTGATGTCACCCTGTCATTATCATATTCACACCGTGGTTTTGGTTTGAGACTGAGGTTTATACCGTGCGGATGCAAACAATGAACTCAATAGGAATTCTGGTCCAAACTAGTTTAGTCCAAACCCTCAGTAAGGCTGAGGGTTTGAAGAATCAGCCTTACTTGGAGTGACTGGCGGGTCGGTCCGACGTCTTACCTCGGCGCAGGTGGGCAGGTAGTTGTAGACAGTGAGGGGAACTTTGGTTTGCTCTCCCCTGATCACGCTGTAGGGCAACGTGAAGTCAACAAAGAAGGGCTTGAAGGTGCGCAGCTCCACCCTCTTGGCCAGGCCCATCCCCGTGTCTTTGGACAGGCCGATGGCCTCCGTCACCCAGGTCGTGATGGAATCCGGAACGTCCAATCGCAGCTCGGCCTCCCCGCTCTCAGCGCTGTGAGGGACGCATGGAGGTAAAGGTGATTCGAGTGAATTATCAAAGCCTGGAAACGAGATGTAAAGTAAGAATACGACGTGAAATAATCTCCGGTTTAGTTTCTAACGTTGCAGCTGTTCCCCTTGAAGTAGAAACGCGGTCCAATGAAATGGATGGAGGCGACAGCTGAGGGTTTGAGGCCGTCACCTTTGAACATGACTTTTATGTTGGAAGCACCTGTGTCAACATGACAACACCTGCGCCCACATCACTATTCTAAACACTGCGTAACAGATAGCTGGGACCAGCAGTCAGGTGTGGACTGGAGCGAGGCTCGCTGAGATCATTACTGGCTACACATTGCTGATGTTGGTCTTGGCAAACATCAACAGGACAAAATTAATGTTCTGACAAAATTGCATTTTCCTCTTGATTAGAAGCCAGAAACCATAATACCCTCAATGTGACTAATTAAAGCTTTGAACCGCCGACAGGAATTGAGCGGGAACTCGCGACTCCCGGTCCAATGGCATAAAGCATATGGAAATCTATGGACATTTATATTGGCTGACAATGAATGGAAGAGGCTGTTGGGAAAGTGGCGGCGTGTTCCCAGATAGCCCAGTTTAAATGAGCCGCATTCACAGCCGCTGGGAGGAAGCGCTGGACACTGCCAGCGCGTTGAGACATCCGACTCCTCGCACGCAGGCTTACTTAACACCTCCATCGCACGCTTCTCCTCCTCCTCCTCTCCCACCTCTTTTCAGCTCCTTCTCTCCTTCTTTTTGCGCTCCTTCTTCCTTCTATTCTGCAATGTTGTATTTTCATCTCCTCAGCTGGCGCCTCTCCTCCTCATCTCGCACCTTTTTTCACCTCCTCCTCTTTCTGCTCCTCTTCCTCCTCTACCATCTTTTTTTTCACCTCCTCTCTTCTTCCCTTCCCCACATGTTGTGTCTTCTGTCTTCTTACACCTCCTGCACCTTTTTTCGCTCTCCCCATTTCCCCCGCCTCTCGCCTCTCTCTCCCTTCTCCTCGACAACTTGACCATTTCTTTATTCTGTCGCTTTTCTTCTCTTTTCTCCTCGTCTTTCCTTCAAGTTCTCACTCCCTCAGCTCTTTGAAATTTGGATTGAAAACAAAATCAGTCTATCATGCACACGCATGTGTGTGTGTGTGTGCGTGCGCGCATGTGTGTATGAAGATGGTTAAATACCTGACATTAAGGCAGTGCCACACCCACGTCTCCGGGAAGAATGTTCTCCTGCGCTTCTCTGCTCTGCAACCAAGAACACACACACACACACACACACACCAAGCTGACATCAACAACGGTTCACAAGCCCTCAGCTGTAGCTCCACTTGCAGTAGAACCATCCATAAGTAAAAGACGTATTGTGCTCTAATCAATGGCGGCGTCCTCTTAAGTCACAGCGTGTGTTTAATGTTCGTCTCCGGGACGAGCGCCGGTCGTGGCATGAAGGAGTGTGTGTTCCGAAATGCACACGACAACAATGCGGAAACACATGATTCATCCGCCTCGTTTTTCCATCTGCTTTACTCGTTCTCGGGCTAACTGACCTTAATTAACCCGAGTGCATCGAAGGAGTGCATAGGAGCATCCTCCTCAGTGGATGACGTGTGGAAGAGGGCGTGTCTCTAACCTGGGTACGGCGCGGGAGTGCAGGGCGGTCATTAGGGTGGAGGAGTGGGGCTGGAAGGCTGGCACCGCCTCGTCCGTGTACATCCCTCCGCTCTGCCGGTGGTTCAGACTCACCACGTCTGTCATCACCACCAGCCCTGTGTCCTGTGGTGAGCACGCACACACACACACGCGCGCACACACACATGCGCATAGACACGCAGAGACAAACACACATACATGCACGCACTCAGGCAGCCACACACACACGCGCAAACAAACACATGCATACACAGATGCACGCACATGCACACACACACACACACACTCAGGCAGCCACACACACACACACAAAACAGAAGCACACACACACCAGAAGCACACACACATATGAAATCCATATGAATAAAAACATGAACTTGGACTACTTTTAGATTGCTTGCAGACTCGCTGTCTCACCGTGAAGGCGAAGCGTGCGTCTTTGGTGATGTCCCAGTGCCAAGGGAAGACGGAGGACCGCCTGCGTCTCCTTGACGACAGCCCCGGCCACCAGAAATGGCCGTCGTCTTTGGGGACGCCGAATGCGTCGGACACGTCAAAGTCTGCCAGCTCTTTGAACACCTGCGTGCCGGGAAAAAATATAACATGTGCATGCACGGATTCAATCAGCTCACGCACACACACAAGTATGCACGCATGCACACACACCACCACAATACACACACACACACACACACCATTTGAACAGAATTCTAGCCAGACACAGCGGTTCTCTGTTTACTCAACCAAAGTGCCCACAATTCAAGCACGCTTAAACAATCTGTTGTCATAGCAACTGGGGGTAGCAGGCATCACGTACATGGTGTATGTATATATGGAGTGTTTATGGTCTGGTTCTGGTTTAAGATAAGAGGACAGACCTTGTCTGGGCTGAGTTGGAAGTCAGGCTTCAGGAGGTAAAGACTCTTATCCACGGTGGCCACACACACACAGGAGCCCCGGTCTGCCTTGACCCGAAGGCTCAACGGCTCCCCGGGCATCGACTCGTTGGCGGACAGAGACACGGACACCTGCAGATCCACAGATAAACCACAACAAACCCTTGAGATCACATAAGAACTTTTTACACAGAAATCCCGGCGTATTGCTGCAACGAAGCTCCGGCAATACGCCGGCTTTGCGACGCGGTCGACTATCGCGCCACATCGGACGCTCTCTGTCCGCACTGAATCCGTTAAATATGCAATTCTGTTGCCATGAACTAAACTCAAGCTCACTTTCACTCGGTCCGGTCAGGACATTCAATAGAAAACAAAGCAATCAAACCGATTTGGTCGCCGACGCTCGCATCGCATTCAGTCAGGACGCGGTGACGCGGCCGACGCTGTAGCGCAACACCGGCTTCTGTGTGAAAGGGACAGAAGCCGGCGTTCACACCTCCGGAGGTGTGAACGCCAGAATGCCGGCAATTTCACGGCAATTTGACTTCCTCCCATTCTGGCTTTGTACCTTTGACGCAGAAGGTGAGCCGGCGTATTGACGAAAACGAAACGGCAATGTAAACGACGCTATTGATACAGAGTAGATCATTCAGAGTCTATGAGGGCCCTTGAATCCATAGACAAAGAAGAAAGTGAAAGGTTGCCTAAGTAGTGAGTTAAGCATTCAGCTAAAAGCAGCAAAAACAATATTCTTAAAAAAACAAATTTGTATTAACATCAATATGACCGAGGAACATTTTGTACATCAAATAATGAAAAAAGCCGATGTTTAGAACATTTTAACAACCACTAGTGTCAGAGGACCAAAAAAAACAAAGAGAAAAACAATGGTGCAGGGTTGGGTCCGGACCAGGGGAAACAGTGGGACAGCAAGCGGAAAACCCCAGAGGGGGGGAAAGGGTCCGGGGGGAGGGAGGTCTCGAGTCAACCATTAACCTTCACGCAACAAAAAGTTTTTTTGTCCAGCAATTCAAAGCCATAAATTAGACCAGTTAATGAGCTCTGCTGCTCTATCCTCCATAACCTGTCAACCTCCCATGTCACAATCTCAGTCTTTTACACACACACACACACACACACACACACTCAGCCCACATATACACACACATGCACACACATACACACACACTCCCCCCTCATATACACACACATATGCACACACACACACACACACACACAGGGTGTAGTAAATACTTGTTGGGGGATTTAACTGGGCCTGATGCAGGCAGGAACTGGGGTTCTGTCCCAGGCCAACACAGCTGCTTGTTTACACACACACACACACACACACACACAGCAGGGCCAGTTCCCTGGACCGGGATGATGGGGGGCACAGCACGGGTGCTTTGAATCACCTCCCAAATGTATGCATACACACACACAGACACACACAGACACACACATACACACACACAATGGAGGAAGCCAGGTGTGTATTGCTGAATTATTTATGAAATAACCCCCAAACCCACCAATTTGGTTTTCGCTTTCTCGGTTCATTGTTTAAAAACAAAGGACGGTACAGGAGTGTGTTCACACTCGCCTGGTTCTCAAAGCCGGGCTGGATGGGGATCTGCAGGCAGTCAGTGACTCCCTCTCCGTTCTCCCTGACGTAGTACACCAGCAGACGGCTGAGAGGGGCCATGCTGGGGCTCACGGGGAAGCGGAGGTAGGAGACGCACGTGTCCATCTCAGCCTGGGACCCGGAGGGGTCTTCCATGCACAGACCGTGGAGGAGAAGAAGAGGAGAAAAAGAAGGAGAGGTTTCAGATTTGTCTCAAAGGCCATCGGTGCCTCGAAAGACAGTCTTGAGTAACGCTTGTATCCAAAGTGACTCACAGATACAGGTCATCTCTATTGTTTGGGACATGAGGCTGTGAGGTTGATTGTACTAATGTTTTGCTGCAGGTGATACCACACACGCTGTTTGATTCAGAGCAGAACATCCTTTCATCTATGAAGCAAAGCAGGCAGCATCAAAGACAGGACTGGTGGAGACACGGACGCCAGGGGCGGATCATGGTTAACTGACCGATGAATCAACCCCTATTTACTAATCACATCCTAAAATACCAATAGACATCCTGCCAACGACCCTGACTACATGTAGTCCTGCTGAACCGGATAACTTTTCGGGGTAAAGGCGTTAGGGAGCTGTACTGACCGGAGGTAGCAGGGGGGAGGAGGGTGGTGTGGACGTTTTTGTCAAAGGTGACGGCGGCCCTCCGGGCTCGGTGTGAGGCGGTGAGGTTGGCCTGCTGTAGCCCAGACAGCAAGATGTTCCCCCGGGATGCCACCTCGTAGTGCAGCGTGACGTTGCACGGACATGTGGACTTCAGGGCCACCTCCGCCTCCTGGCCCACCTGCGGTGCAGTGTGCACACATACAGAGACACACACACACACAGACACAAACACACACACACACGCACATAGACGTAAACGCACACGCACACGCACACACACACACACACAAAATACAAAATTATTCAAGAAATAATCATGGCCTTTTATTATTACTAGTTAGTCATTATTATTATTGTTATATAACTGATTTAAATGGGTTATGTTCTGGTGTGCAAACAAATGTAACAGGAGTAACAGGTCTATATTTAAACCCAGAGAGAACGGGAATAAACAACACTGTGCTTCATCTTCAGCAACAAACACAGAGGAACTCAATGTCTCAACAGCTTCTGCCCAAAGGCTGAGGAAGCACTGAACTACTCCCAGATGTGAGTGGGTTCTGTAAGTGGTTCAATGTGAAGCAGCGTGCGTTGTTTACTCCTGGAAAAGGAGCAGAAGTGTTTACCTTGAGGGGGGCCGCGGGGCTCTGGATCTGAATGTGACACTTGCTGGGGGAGTACCAGCTACTGATGGACAGGTAGCTGGGCAGGTACTGGTCCCCCGCGGGTCTGCCGTCCATAGATATCACCTTGGTCTACAGTGAAGCAAACGACGGAAAACAAGGCCAAATTCTCACTGGATCTCTCTCCATTACGCAGGATGAACACAACAAACGCAGCGCAAGTCTAGGAAAAAGCGAAGCTAGATGTCCCTAGGTTTTCAATAGCTTGACGCAATAACACATTCCTTCTTAGCTGAGCCTTAATAAGGTATCAGGACCATCTATAGTGCAGGTCTATTGGTCTAAAACCAAGCGGCCAAGAGACAAAATATTCATAATAGTTTATGCATAAATATATATCAGTATATGTCATATATAAGTCAAAACAGGCTATATAAGGTTCATAATAATCAATTCATCACTTCCTTCTCCATTCGCATTCACTCTAAAATTGGACTCTACCGTACAACACTTAAATATACTTTAATACTTTAATATATTCAGAAGCATAAACTTGTTCTGGTGTCTAACACAGAAACAGACAGCGGGCCTGAGGAAGCCACTCACCTCCAGCCAGACGTATTGAGCGGACGTGGGAATGGAGGGGATCTCAAAGGTGGCCTGGCCGTTCCTGGAGGTCAGTTCGCTGGCGTAGACGTTGTCCTTTGGGGTCAGCTCCGCCTTCACGCACACCTTGACCCCGTCGGCGGGGCTTCCGTCTGGATAGGTGACCTCAATCTGTGGGAGCCAGGGGGTTAGGAGAAGACAAAGTGTTCAAAGTGTCTACTTACAAGTAGATAGCGGAGATTGGGGTTTAAACCCAGAACCTGTGGACCACTGGACTATCCCGCCCAAACTCAAACAGAAATCGTCCAGAAAAAAAGCCAACACGTTTCTATGTGAAAACAATAAACACTTAACACAAACTCTTGACGCCATTGCCCTCACCGTTCCTTTGTAGGGCAGACCGGGCTTGAACTGCTTGCGCGTGTCCTTGGAGTACTTGATGTCGATGAGCTGCTTGTGGACAGGCGTGGAGTCGTCGAACGTGGTCTGCCTGCTCCCGTCGGCGCTGGTCACCGTCGCCCACACGCTCACCGTGCCCCGGAAGTGGTCCGCCACGTCCAGAGGCATCATGTCCTTGACGCACAGGCTGAAGGTCGCCGAGCCTTTGATCTGATGGAGATGGGGATTTGAGCACAGACCGACGGGGGAAGAGCGTGGCATGACCACCACAAATAACCAATCAGTGACTCTGTAACGACACTTCATTGCAATTGAACCAGATGTGTCCTACAATGTATAATCCTAACATCACACCAAACAGTCCACCTCCACACACACACACACACACACACACACCACAGTACACAAGGATGGAGCAAAGGTTGATATACTCACATCCATGGACTTGACCACGGGCTGGCCCATCTCATGGCGGTAGTAGCCCACTCCGTTCACAGTCATGTTTACAGTCAGTTTACCAGTGACTGGTTTCCCAAAGGTATACCTAGAACAACATCCCATTGTGAAACGCTTAGCATGTTGTTGTTATTCTGGTAAAGCATTCATTATGAAGAGATACAGTGGTGGCTGTTAAAATATTGAGAGACACAGCGAGACACTGACCTGGCTCTGACCGTGGCCTGTTCACAGGTGTTTAGGTCGTGGATGTAACTCGGTGGATCGATCGACAGCTCAAACTTAGGCATCACTGGGCGGGATGGAGTGTTGGGACAGGAGGGCGATACAAAAGATGTCACAGTCATTCTGTTTTCTCATGTTGATGATTGAAAAAGGTAACAGATGAATGACAACTGTCAAGAACATAGAACAATAGATTGACAAATAAAAACCACAAAATACTTTTTAGGCTTTCACACCAAAATTGTTGTAATGGACTAAAATCTACCACCTTGGGGTTTATGGTTTGTTTTTTATGTTGGAGTAAAAGCCACCCTAATGTCCTAGCAGCCCCTTTAAATGGTTATCTTCTGCATACAGGTGCTCACCATACTTCTGTACTTCAAACGACTTGTTGTAGGTGTGGCCCTGCATCTCCACAAAGACCAGCCACTCTCCGAACACAGGCTGGTCCGACAGAGGGAAGCTCATGTTCACAACCCCTGTAAAGAAGGACACATGTACACACACACAATGGTGTTATTTAATCCAACACTGTCTTGGTTTGACAATCAAGGCGTTGGTTAAGCCATTACGCAGAAGGATGTTCTCACCCTACCTTATATAAAACCTACCGTATATATTTTTTTGTTATGTTTTTAATTATGTTTTGGACGTGTTCGATTTCTATCCAAGTATTCCAAGCATCAGGCATCAGAATGTGACATTTGCTCGGGGAAAATAGTGTAGAAAATGTGACTCACCACAGCATACTGATTTGAGGCCTTTCCACTGTACCATTCGAGATCCTCTTGGATCCTGCAAGATCAGATTAGCATATCAGGGGATTTCACTTGACATTTCCCTTTCCATGTTTAAAGGTTAAATCTGAGTTTTCCAAGCAATAATGTTGGAGTACTGTATCTCGGCAGTGAGCTGCTTGTAACGTTACAGCTGTCTGGCAAAATTCAACTGAACTTGACCCCAAGACCTTGCTTTTGTCCGGGGACAGTGTTTAAAATACCTTTTAAAACTTTTCCTCGACTAATTACACAGTGTTACAGTGTGCCTATCATTAGCCATAAGTCATGTGTCGGCTTC
>OMKN01031948.1:0-10019 GCA_900302345.1 Melanonus zugmayeri | reverse complement strand
CCCCCCCTCCGCTCCCTTCCCCAAAACATACAAGGATGACTTTAACGTCGGTGGGTAGCACATACACACACACATACACACACACACAACCTTGTTGCGTTTAGCAACTGTCGCTGTTAAACCAAGGCTTTCAAAATGTATCCACTACAAGGGGAAAATTATACATTATATAAATCAATTATAATATAATTAAATGATCAATTATATAATTATAAATTATACATATTTTTATTTTTTATTTTATACATTATTACTATGATGATTATTATTATTATTATAAAAAGCTAATGTATCAATAAAATGCAGAATGGCTTTACAATGAGTTGTTTATTTGAGTGCGAGTTAGTTTTGGTCTTCTTTCTTTCTCCCTCCTATCCGTCCCGATGGCACGCAGCCAACCCGCCCTTCACGGAGGCGCCCGACTTTGCGGACCAGACAGGGGTGTTTGAGTACTACATCAACCTCACCGACCCGGGGCCTCACGTCTTCACCTTGCGCCAAGTCCTCACCCAGAGGCCCGTCACCTGGGCAACCGACGCCGACCAGACCGTCAGTGTCATCGGGGATTACAAATGGTAAGCTCACGGCTTTTCTATACTTTTTATTTCTTTTTTGAATGCCTTCCGAAGACGAAAAGTGTTTCAGGCCCATACTGGTGTGATTTGAACTCGACGCCATAGTTGCAGATTTCCTCATCGTGCATAGTGTAGGATTTGACTTTGTTCACTATCAAAACCAAAACATAGTTTGTGTCCAATTAGACACAGAGATGTTTTGTTCAATGGAATCAAACTCCATGCGTTCATTTAAATGTATTGTACTTATACATGTACTATACTGTGTGTGTATATAGTATGCAAATGGGATGATTCAGTTGTAATGATTCCTTTCTAAATTGGTTGACTACAACTTGACAATTCAGTTCACTGTTATGGCGCTTTTCCACCATCGCTGTTTCCACTGCCACCCGACCCGTGCCGGGTCGCAGTACCCGATTTTAGCTACCCTTCGCGAGTAGGTACCAAGGGTACTATCTGTGCTGTTATGCAAATGAGCAGACCGTTGGTCAATGGAAATTGTCACAAATACGTCATCCCATGTGAGAGAGAGAGTTCGGCTGCTTTCGAAACTGCAGGCTGCAGACTGTAGACTGTTGTAATGTTCGCTCTAGGGGCTGTTAATATGTCACTTTATTATGTTTTAATGTTTTTCAGGCGAGAAAGTAACCATGTAGAGAATGATGTTCAGAATATCTAGTCAATTTATCCAAATAACGCCTGGATATTTGCTCAGACGTTTTCGGACATGAGGAGCTGCCGGGTGAGAGCAGCGGTCATCTCAGCTGACTCCTGAGCTGATTGGCCGGTCAATGTCCGTCTCATCCCGGGGAGAACATGATCCATGAACTGATCTGCAGCCCTTGGCTGATTTACCGCTGGCTCTAGGCTGCGCTTCCCGAATGTACCTTAGTGCTACGTGTGTCGTGAAGTCTCCCTTAAGGTATACCTTAAGCTACTGAGCTGTTTCCCGAATATAACGTGTGTGTGTGTGTGTGTGTGTACAAACGTATCCCTTGAAAGGTACATCGATATCGGGAAACGCATGTCTCCACAGCATTTTGACGCTACTCCGCTTAATAATATTAAGTAACTCCTCCTACTTTCCCGGCCTACTTTACCTGGCAGCCCGGCGCGGGTAGGATAGGTATGCGTACCGTACCGTACCGGGCTGGTCAGTGGAAAAGCGGCATAAGACTTTAGGCTTAACTATAGCCTGTTAGCGCATATTCCCTAGCCCTGCTTCAAACCAGAACGGTGATATTTGATTGCTTGGTGGTACATTTGGTACAGGTACATGTTGTCTATGTGGAACTTATAAGATATTTCTGTATCTCCTTAGACATCAGTAGGTGAAGGGTGAATATTCACAGTGGTGTGTTGATGTTCTAGTATTTAGTTGTTTTTGTTTTTTTTCAGGGAGAACCTCACCGTATCGTGTGATGTGTTCATGGAGACGGTGAAGACGGGTGGGGTGTTCATCGCTGCCAGAGTGGACCAAGGAGGGCAGGCAGTCCGGAGCGCCAAAGGGGTTTTCTACTGGGTGTTCTCAGACGGGTCCTACAAAGTGACCAACGATCTGGGTCAGTCAAAATACCACAATTACATAATTACCCACTGGTTGGATAGGCCTCAGAATAGAATAATATATATATATATTGCATAAAGTGTTAAATGGACACTTTAAAGGGGCAGTCCTCTAATTTAACACATTAAGGCTCCTGTCGGGGTAGTGGGAAAGAGTTTATGAATAATTTTGTGCAACTTTCCAGGAGTATTTTGACTACAATCTATTTTTGCAATAAATTAAAATAGACTCCGCCCCCAAGCATTGTGCTGCTGCAGCACTGCCGTGGACATAGAGCGCTGCCTGCGAACTAACGAGGCGGCGGGGCAAGCTGCGCACCGGAGAGGAGAGTCTCCCAGTACGTCCGTGGGAGTCCCCAGTGCACTCACCATATCGGCTCTCTCGGCAGTTTGCCGTTAGTTCACACAGGCAGTGACTGGGCTGCCGTCATTGGTGGCACCTGTTGTAAGCTAAATCTAATTACACAGTTTATATTGGAAAGTTGCACAAAGTTAATTAAAAACTTTTTCCCACTACCCCAACGGGAGCCACAATGTGTTAAATCTGTGGACCGCCCCTCATGAGATCAACATGAAGCGTCTAACTCCTGTTCCAGCTCGGCTCCTCCCATGGGCACCGTGCGAGGGACCTCAGTGTTCTGGAGACTCAGTTTGTTCTTCTGTCCTCAATAGCTGGTCAGACCGTACTCGCCGAGGGGCTGTCTGGCACCAGAGCGTTCGGTTGGCACACGTTAACACTGACTATAAAAGTAAGTTCACCGATTTTGAGCTGATGTCAATGGTTACTGTTGAGTACTGATTGCTGACTTGAGCACAGACTACGGAGCAGTGAGTGTAGTACTGAAGAACAGAGTACCTAAATACTTCCGTAGGGGAGACCGGAGGCAGTTGTAACATTTTTTACATTTTCCTACTTGACTACTTGAAATACACTAGTCATCTTTTGATATAAGAAACATATATATGTGCACTAATTAATAATACAATTGATGTATTTTAACTAATAAGGACAAGACAATAACATTACATTTAATGCAATAAATCAGAACGTTACAATTGCCCCCTGTTACAATTACCCCTGGTCTCCCCTACCTGGCTGGACCAAACAGTCAGAGACACTAATATCTTCTTCTTTTTTCCAGGGCCAGTATGCTACTGGTTTGCTGAATGGATATACGTTGTGGAAGAACGCTGTGGTGTTGGGACCAAAGAATGGATGGGCTGCTATAGGAACAAAGTCATTTGAACTCGCTCAATTTGACAACTTTGCTGTGACAGCAGAATGAAGGATTAAAGGGATTTGTTAAAGGTGCACTGTGATTATGCCTTAATTTATTAACTTCATAAATCCTTATCTGTTTTTTTTCCCTTTCAAATCAAAGATAATCTCTTCAGTTTGTCATGCAATGCACTGATTTGTCTGTCATTTTTATATTTAATTGCTGAAATGTTTTTAATGAATGATCTTTGAAATAAAAGTACCCTCATGGTGAACTTATTTTGCTGACACATACTGTATAACATGTTGTTAATGTGTTGCTAGCGTGAGGCAAGCAGGCCATACATTTACCATACAGTTTTGTTTTTTTGTTGGATTTTGCATATTAGATAAGTATTGTCTTGATAATGGTGACATGCAACCTAAACAGACATAGTAAGGTTATGCACTAGAAGCCTGTCGTCTGGAGTGTTCAGGTATAATATTGTTGTAAAATTAATGGTTGCTGTTGGTTGTTAAAAATTAGCTGAAATCTACAAAAATCCTTTACAAAGTGAAGAAAATAAAACCTTGAAGGTACAAATATTTGTAGCCTACTTGAATGAGAGACCACTTCTGAATGAAGGCTGGCTATCCGTGCAGACACTGCGCCGCCTGGTGGCCACCGTGTGGGGACGCAGCCTGCAGAAATACTTTCACTGCCATTAAAGGCTATAGGCTTATAGTTCGTTATTTATAGTTACTTATAGTTCTATGTGACTTATAGTTTTGATTGTAACTATGTATAAATACACATATACATCTTCTAACGTCTATATTAGTCGTGTAGGTCTATTCTCAAAACGAAAAACCACAAAATAAAGAAATAAATAGAACATTTAAGCACACCATGCGCAAATAAAAGGAGGTTTTGGGCCCCTAACCATTCTGGGGCCCTAGGCGAGCCGGTAGGGTCTGTATTGCCTATTGGACGTCGGCCCTGCGCGTCTCATAGAACAGCCCTGTGATGACGATGCGCGCTGCGTCACGGGGGGCCGCGCGTCCCTGGCAACGCGCCGTGGAGACGCCAAACAGACACCACTACTACCGCTGCGAGGATGGCGCAGAAACGCAGCAAGCTGGTGTTCATCAACAACTTGGACTTGTACTCTTCAAACGTGATCGCCAAGGTGAGGCCTTGGAAATGCAAATGTGAGAATTGGTCGTGGAAAGTAACGTTATTGATGAGTTATTGATTAATTATTGATGGGTTATTAACGAGTTATTGATGGGTCTTTGAGGGGCTCCCAGTTATTTGTTTTTGCCAGTTGTTAAAAGGAACCCCGACTATTAAGACTTGTAAGCCTTATTAGATTAACGTTGGCATCAGCTATATAAATGTGATATAAAAAACACTACATGTCTTAGTTTTTATAAAACATGGGTAGTGACATCAATCGGTGGCACCGATCTTGGTCCCTGGCGCCACCCATTGACAATACAGCGAAATGTCTGCCGTTCAGCCTTTTCAATTTGAACCGGAACGCAACGTAAACGAGGAGGACAACATATTAGATGTTGATCAAAATGAAGACGATCAGAGATGAGGAGGTAAAATCGAGTGGCAAAATCGATGGCGTCTGTGTTGCACTGCTTGCGGGGTCATTGTGCTGAAAGTTATCGTGTGCTGTGATGCACGGGATATCTGTCATTAAAACCGGCCGTAAGCAGTTTGTTAGTGCGTTTTACTGTATATTCTCATAATGTATAAAGCATACGATGGTGGTGGATGATAATCTCTGACATTATTGATATTGGGAATACGTTTGAACAGGTGGTGCCAGAAAGTTGATCTCTTTAAAACAAACGCTCTCCCTCTCGGTTGGACACAGCAAGCACTTGCCGCACAGACGCCATCGATCAGTGCAACCGATTGACGTCACTACCCAGACTGCATTGCGACGTAAACAACAATGGCGGCCTATGAGTGAAACGATTATTTGCTAATTTTATAAAAACTAAGACATGTAGAGTGTTTTTTATATCACATTTATATAGCTGATGCCAACATTAATCTAATAAGGTCTACAAGTCTTAATAGTCGGGGTTCCTTTTAAACACATTAACAGCACACGCTTAACAATCCCAACCTAAATAGGTTCTCTCTAAAGAAAGAGTATGGGATACATTTTGAATGTCCTCATTCAATCTCTCCTAGTGACAATGGGAGAAAAAAGTGACCTTCTATGGTGGTGATCACAAGATCAGGCCTGGGCTGTATTGTTTTATGAAGCATTGATGCCAAGGCAAACGCATGGCTCAGCATGAATTAACATGTTACCAACATCTCAAACAGAACACAATCATCAAACTCCTCACATTAGAGGCCAAATTACGTAGGTTGACAAAGTGAGGATTGATTGAATAGGTTATATTACATAAACTCCTCTTGTCCACATGAGCAAACACTTCCTCTTAGTAGTCCACATGCTTACCTCTTGCACATCCCTGTGTAGTTTTTGTCTTCTTGTGTGCCCGGGGCGTCTCTGGTGGCCGGCGGAAAGACTGCAAACGAGGAAGATGAAGAACCCGCTGAAGGATCTCAGTCAGACCACAGCGACGAGGGGACCTTTCAGATCGTCGGCACGGTTACCAGCAAATCTGAAACCAAACGGCCGCATGTGCTCGAAGAATATGATGTGAGTAATAAGTTACTTACAGGATGACACTGTACCGTGGTCTGAAACGCTGTCAAGAAGACTCTTGCAAATAAAGTTGCTTCAATTAACTTTTTTAGTTTGTAGTCCAGGGAGGATTTTTAAACACAAAGATGTGTTTGTGTGTGTCTTAATGCCAGCAACTGAAAAGAGAAGAGCTTCTTGACAAACTGATGGATTGCGATGTCATCGTCTTCAACGTTACCCAGCAGGTGGGCGAGGTGGGCGACGCCTCCTGGGCTGTCACAGGTACGACAGAGATGCATGACGGCGCTCAAGGCCCTCCCCGAGTCACTTGTCAACACTATTAAAGATTGCCACAGGTTTATCCGATGCTCTGTGTGTGGAGCTTGAGTTGGAATGCGTGCCTAGCAGAATAACTCTCTGGTCTGACAGGCAATGTGAGTCTGTGCCCATGGCATGGCCCTCGTTCGATCAATTGTTCTTGACGTCCTCAAAATGTCTCCCGGACCACAAGATGTTGTATCGCTCAGTGACAGGAAACAAGGCTTTGTCCCCAAGGCACAGACGATGTTGATAAATTGTTCCAACCTCTCCCAAATTTCCCTCCCTGCATCTTTGTCCCGTCATGCTGTTTCTATTCCTTGAGTCACACGTGTCTTAACATTCCTACAGAATGGTATACAGCACTCCGGTGCAAATTATTATAATTTCAAAATCCCAAGGTAATTGTTCTTTCATGTGCAAACTGTCTCTTGTCAGCACTGTGTTGGTGCTAGGTAGCAGTCAATCATGTGTTTACTCGTGCAGTGAATGTCATGTACGTTTTCCTGATAAGTAGTCAATCTTTTATATGGCTCTGTTGAGATGCTCATTACTGACATACTGTCATGTTATATTCCTCCAGCCCTCCACAGTAACATGGATAAGTTTGTTGGACCCAAGACATTTATCCTCATATCTACCGTGATGACTTGGGCGCTCAGCAGGCTGGTTGATGCTGTGAGTGGAGGACGTGTCTAAGATCTAATATATGTGACATGAAATAGACGCGCCCAATTTTAGAGTTAACTTGTATCATGGAATGTAAATAAAACCTAAAATGTCCCTTTCTTTTCTTCTTCCTTTTCCCTAATTGACTGCACATTCAATCAGTAAAATCAATATACTTGAGGTTACTCAAATCTCAACATTTAAAAAAGATGTGATTTATGTGATGTGTTCACGGTGCCGTGTGTGTTTTGTCACAGGAAGATCCAGAGATCCCCTTCTCCGACGAAGACTACAGAACGAGACGAGCGCATCTGAATTTCAAAAGGCACATCGACCTTGAGAAGCTGGTGGTTAAATTGGGCAAAACGGTGAGTCCAAAAGTCCCTCAACAAACTTAACCAACTCCTGCTTAAAGCACCTTGTTTGCGGTGGAAACATTTGACAATGTCCGCCCGTCTCTGGCTTCAGAAGAGGACGGCATTCCGCACATACGTTGTGGCGTCTGGACTTCAGTACGGAGTGGGAGAGCAAGTGTTCCACCTGTTTTTCAAGGTAAGAGCGTGATACGCTTCCTGTCCATATCTTATATACAGACGGGGGAACAAGTTGTTTAAAAAAAAAGTAAGACCCCCGCTCAGTATTTTAAATCAAACCCCTAAGTTTGCTAAATAGTACAATCCAGAGTTATTATTGTAGTACCTTTAACCCTGAATGGATTCCCGGTCACTGGGTCTAAAGTTTAAGCACTGATTTTGTGCTTATGTGATGGTATCTGTTAACCGGTATGTGTTTCCTAAGATGTCCTGGGTAGGACAGGCGGCCATGATACCTGTTTTTGGAGGAGGTGCCAATTGTGTGCCCACCATTCACATCAACGACCTAGCGAGGTGCGTTGCACGGTCATCCTTGTACTGAGCTTCGAATATTTATTTTTTTCAAGAAATGACTGAATGGTTGAATAGAATATAATTCAGTGGACCCGATTCAGCGAAGCATCATGTGGTTCTGTGAAGAGAATAAGAATAGCATATAGAAAACATATAGGAACATATGAGAATGGGAGCGCATGACACTCAAGGACACAAGGTGATAAAAGATTGATGACAAAGCTAGGGGAGGACTCAGGAATGTACAGAAATGTCTAAGAGAAGTAGGCTTAGGGTTGGGGTTTGATAGCTGTTTGAATTCTTACATTTGTGTTGTGGGGAAAATAATAATTTAAATGTTCAACATAGACACACCAAACCAAACCAAAGTATTCTACTAATACTTGGCCTGCTTCCACAACCTTCGTTTTGTCCTTAAAGGTTAGTCACAATATAGTAGAAATCAATAAATATGAGTTTAAGCAATAAAAGCTCAAGAACTTTTTAAATATTCAAGACACACCAAACCAAAGCCAAATTATTCTTGTCTGCTTCCACAACCTGTGTTTTGTCCTTCAAGGTTAGTCGCAATTTACTAGAAATCAATAGAATGAATACAATAGGAGAAATATAGGTTTAAACAATAAAAGAGCAACAAATATTGAAATATTCAACATTGACACACCAAACCAAAGCCTATTCTACTAATACCCGGTCTCCTTCCACAACCTTTGTTTTGTCCTTAGAGGTCACAATTCAGTAGAAATAATTAGAAATCAATATAATAGCTATGAATTCAAATGAATGGCATCTATCTACGAGCCAGTCGATTGTCCAAGCAAAAAGGGTTTCTAATGTGCCGCAAGGTTTCTCTCATGTGTTCATGTTGTACATGTTCCGCAGTGTGATCCAGAATGTGATTGACCTCATGCCCAAGCCATGCTACCTGCTGGCCGTGGACGACTCCACGGACACCCTGGAAGACATTGTGAAGGTCTGAGAGCCCGAGCCACGGTTGTGTGTGTGGTTGCGGTACTTTTCACAGTAAAATGGGCTAATTTCAATGAAAAGATTGTGCAATGACCCGCTCGGTTGGTAATAGCATGCTTTGAATGACACAGATGCTGAAGTTGTCTAACGTTTGTGTTGAAAATGCAAGTTAATTACCTTTTTGAAACTGCCAAAAAAATGTCCTTTGCTCCAAATGTATAGTCTATTGTGATATATAGACAACAGGAGGCTAGCTCTGAGAGACCAGATGGATTGTCAGGTTCAATGTATACAATAGGCACATTCATGAATACAACCAACCATCGACAGCTTAAATGCACTATTCATTTTGAATGGGAATGAAAAACCAGGGAACAGTTGGTAGTGAGCAGAAGGTAGCCTTCTGTGTGAACATGCTCGGTGTAGATCAATGGATGTGTTTCTTTACTCCCCCCTTCCCAGACTATAGCCTTTGTGCTGGGACCAGGGAAAACCCAGAACAGGCCGTTTGAAGATGCCTTTCTTATGGCGGACTTAACTGTGAGTTGATACTCTCACAAACTGTATGCCATCTACTGTCAACTGACATGTTTATTTGTATGAACACGATACATGAATAATTAAAGATGATTTGATCATACATATATATGTACATATATATACATGTATACAGTATGTGAGAATGCACAAACCTTGGCAGAAATCTGTGACGCTCTGAAAACTACAGTTGCGTTCAACATTCCCAATCGCAGCAAATGGAGGTCGACTCCTTCTCGGTCAACCTTCGCATGGAGGCTGTCTACGTCAAGGAGCTGCTGTCCGTCCCCTGGGTGTGTGAGGCGGGCATGGTGGAGAACATGGAGCTGTTGGTGGAGCAGTACAAGCGCACCAGGGGACTGCTGGTATGTACCGGACGTACAGTACTACTCACGTAACCGAGGTTTCCAGTTTATAGATTTCTCTTCACCGCTGTGTCAATGGACACTACGTTCATTTCACGTTAGCGTGCTATATTTAATTTCTCTCCAAGCCCCTACGTCTGTGCATACTGGGCCCACCCGCCGTTGGAAAGAGTTCACTGGCCGACAGGATCTGCCGTCACTACCGGCTGAACCACGTCAAGATCAAGGACGTCATCTCTGAGACCGTT
>OMKN01031940.1:14505-27398 GCA_900302345.1 Melanonus zugmayeri | reverse complement strand
GGGGGGGGGGGGGGCTGTATCATCATGATGATACAGCCGCGATCAAGCAGCAGCACCGCGCCGTCGCATCTCACCGGGAACAGAGAGACAGGAGCGCCGGGAGGAGGGAGAGCGACTCAAAGCGTGACTCACTTGGGGATGTTGAGGAAGACCAGACACTGGAGCTTCAGGTCCTGGATCTTAGCCGTCAGATCCACCCCGTCACACTGGAGAGAGAGAGAGGAGAGCGAGAGATCGGGAGAGAGAGAGACTGAGCGAGAGAGCGAGAGGGAAATATTCTGGAGGACTGAGAGGCTTCACCCGGCCACTACTCACCACTACTTTGATGTGCTTCGAGAGGTCCTTGGCGCTGCCCGTCAGGAAATCCGAAAAAGCTGTCTGTGTGCGAGACAAGGCCGAGGAGAAGACATGAGCAGTAGTTTGGGGGTGAAAAAATTATTTAAAAAGTTTTCAGACTCACTCGGACACACTAACGATACACACAACCTTGGTACCAATCACGAGCGGCATCGGACGGCGCGGAGCGAGAGGTGGCGAAACAAGACTCTACTTAATGAGACTTTACCATCTCTGACCTGAAGTCAACCTGAAGTTTGTTTGGCCAAAGCCAAACAAAAACGCAATCCAAAACTTTGTATAAAGCAGGTGCCGAAGCGCTTTAAAAGACAGAATAAAAGACTAAACGAATAAATAACACAGAATATAATATACAAATCGTACGAAATACTAAAACAATAGACTAATTAACGCCAGAAGACATCTTGTAATTTCACACATCGATGACGCAGGTAAAAGGGTTTAAATACCCTTTTAAAAAGGGTCTATAAACCCTTTTAAAACCCCACTTACCCCGGCGTAGAACATCTTGTTCCTGAATCGACTGTTAAACTTCTCCGGGTTTGCTTCTGAAGACAGAAATAAAGGAGATGAAACACGACGCGCGTGCACACGCCGACAAAAGAACTACAAAACTACAACTGAACTACAAAAAGGGTCACGTGACCGGTACCTCTGGACTCGTGGAACTCCAGGGTGACGTGAGCATCGAAGCCCAGACTGAAGTAGTTGTTGAACACGTCCATGGGAAGCTGCAAAGAGTTCACACGTGTTATTTAGACTCACACACACACACTCAGAAATGTGTGTGTGTCCCTTCAGTGTGTGTTCAGCGTGACTGAACGGTTGAGCTAGTGGAGAGGGGAGAGAGGAGAGACGTATGTTTTCAAAATGGAGGTTGCATCCGAACAGCCGTGTTGATGAACCCGGATCGCTCCGTCAACAGCTTGGCGGCATCGTCGTCGCTATCAGCACGTCAACACACACAGCTTTGTTTGGTGAAGGATGAACACACACAAACAGATTGGTTTCCCCGGTAATTTATTTTCATAGTGATTACCGATTAGACACGGCCGCCGATGAAAAAGTATTTATTTTAGGACACTTCTTGATTAACGTATTTGGTTTAATAGAACATGATCCCGATTTTATTTGAATAGTATCCTTATAGGGAACCTTTCACATCGTGGGCGGTAACAAGGAAAGGAAACAAAAGGAAAGGAACATGTCTGCAAGGACGCAAGACTGCTAAAGGAATCACAATGAAGACGTCAGGAGCCCGGCACGGCCTCGGTATCAGACGTGGCTCCGGTGGCGACGTGAGCGCTAACAACACCTTTCAATTAGAGAGAGGAAGGGAGCAGACTTTATCCAAAGGCTTGTTTAGTTCACTATATGTACAGAAGCTTCTATGCAGTTCATATTTTCCATGACCGCCACTAATGTAAACTGTCGCCCCGTCTGGCCCGTCAAGGCTTTTCCAGGTGTTTAGATCTTACATAAACGTCACCTCACCTTGTCCGTCTGCTGCTCGTCGTTCTCCCCACCACCGGCGCAGTTGGACTCCATGCGGAGGTTCCACCGGTCCAGCTGCACCACCGACCCCTCCTCGACATGGGACAGGATCTTAGACACGGGTTCGTCCGTGTAACCCTGTGGTAACATACATGACGTGTTAAGTGGCCGAGGACTCCCACTGTCTTTATTCAGAGCTTTTCATTTAATTGTATTTCATCTAGTTTTTCCCTGGTGTCTATTGTGTTGTTCTATTGCCAAAGCACGTTGAGATGGTCCCTGACCATGAGAGGTGCTATATCAATAAAATGTATTATTATTATTATTATTAGTGGTGGTACGGACTGATTTAAACTCCATTTACACACAACATCAAAGCTATTGTCTATTATTATGCATTTATACATTATTATTATTTATACATGATAAACTCAAATGATCATAGTTGATGCATCAAATCATTTCACGGTCGTATAATAAATTATTAATAATACAATTAATTAATTAGTTGCTCAATTCTTTTGTTTTTAATCTTTTGATGTTTTGGGGTATAGCGTACCGTGTGTCATAAAATCGTACAAGATGTGAACAGGGTGTGTGTGCTGCACCTACCCCTCCCCAGTTGAGGGTCCTGGCCAGGTCGTTTCCGGTGCCCAGGGGCAAGATGGCGACAGGGGGTGGAGGGTTCACCTCCAGTTCATCAAGACAAGACAAGATCCAGCCCACCTGGATGTATGTGTACACACATGATCACACACACAATCACACACACAATCACACACACACAATCTCTCACACACACACACACACACACACACACACAGTCATGTGTTCATCAGTCTGTCTGAGATCTGAGGTGTGTGAGTGAATGGGTTGGATTTGTGTGTCTGACCAAAAGTGACCAGAATAAAACGATTCATAGAAAGTCCCTGGATGGATTGACTCATGGGTAGGTGCGTTACTATGGAAACATTCTATCTGAGTGTGTGTGTGCATCTATATATATATGTATATGTATGTGTGTGTGTGTGTGTGTGTGTGTGTGTGTGTGTGTGTGTGTGTGTGTGTGTATATATATATATATATATATATATATATATGCGCATGTCAATTACTCACAGTCCCGTCTCCACCACAGGCCAGAATTCTCAGATTGTGAACTTTGCGGTACAGCTCCAAACTAGACGAAAGATGAACCAGATGCACCAATAAATACATATTAAATAATAAATAAATACATATTAAATATTGGTACATGGTTTGTGGATCAATATCCGCATTGTGACGGTGATTTGGATTTATGAATGCGTTCATCGGATGCACAGATTCTCTGAACACAGTGAGTAGGCCTACAGTGGTTCTTGGAGAATAAAAACATGGCATAATCGTCGCTGACCTGAAAGTGAAGTATTTTTGAGGTTGTGCTAATTAGGGGAAGCCCTGCGCACACACGTAAGCGTTAATGTCGGGAGGAAGACGCTGGAGTTGTACTTTCATCTCCTCCGCCCTGTAGTCAGACTGAGGGTAAAGTAGGGCAACGCTTCACAACACGGAGGTAATTAGGATCTACTGCTCCTCTCAGCTCACAACGGGAATTTCTTCGAAAACTTCCAAAAATAAAAACAAAATAAATACTCATTAGATGTTTGGCCTGGTGAAGGGTTAAACCTGTACGGCGGTGCTACATTTTCACCGCTGCCGTCGTTTCGGTCCAAAATTACAAAAATGCTGCTGTGTCACATTAGATTTAAGGCTGCTCCCGGCTCATTTCTGAGCCAATCGGGGCATCTCTTTCCCGATTGGTTCAGGGAATCCATCTCGCCTGTCAATCACAGGTTTGTGAATTGCAACGCTTCTCAATGTAGAGAGAAGGAGGGAGCGGAGGGGATGTTTTTGTTTGTCTCTAATCTCACCTACATGCAGCAGCTTAACTCTTTCACGTCTCATTGTTGGAGCTGACACAGCGAGCCGGATAATGACGCCGTGGGTTAAAACTAAAAAACATTCTGATAAATAAATACGTCTAATAAATCGAGCCGACGGGGTTGGAGTTGCACTTGTATTTAAAAATGTTTTATAAAACGTGGATAGATCCTTCATGCTTACAATTTACACTTCACCGCCTTTAGTGTCAGACGCTTGTAGAGTTACTTGTCCAGGGCATCACATGACCTCAACCAATAGCATTTTGAAAGGTTTGTGGTTTTACGTTGCTTGTGTGAGTGTGTGTGTGTGTGTGTGTGTCCTACCCCTCCTTGGGTCCTCCCTGGCTCAGATCAAACACCTGCCGAGGGTTTAGATACCACATGAATGACTGCAGCATCTTGTTTCCCTGAAACACATCCAGAAACAAAAATAAAGAAATAAAAACACAAAGTGACATATGTCTATGTATGTCACTTTCTTTCTTTTACACACACACACACACATATATATAAAATTCTGTTCGTATCATGTGAGTTTGTAGAACATGTCATGAGGCGTGAAGCCACTAGTGGATACCTGGTTTCCTCCACTCTTAGGGTTGACGAAGACGAGCAGCGGCTTCATCAGAGGAGAGGGGATTGGTCGAATCACAAATGGCCTCCACGACCGCCCCTCCTGTAGGAAAGACGATCACAAGTCTGTGTGTGTGCCGAAGGGTTTGGTGTGTGTATCAAAACTCTTACTTATTTCTCTAATGTCATCGGTAATGAAAAATGAAACGCGACATAAAAATGCATCCTTAAAGCATTAACAAGAACATGGACGCTACCTTCTTCTAAAAAGGAAACATCAAAGTGAAGTCCACGGCTTGAAGAGGGATAATAACATAACATGGGGACTTTACTGGACTTTAATGGACAGACTTTAATGGAGGGTGTGTGTGCTCACCTCCACTCCTTTCTTGCTGCACTTCCTTTTGAAAGAGGTTCGCTTCTTTTTCTTGTTGGATTTTGTGGACGCCTTAAGACAAGAGGAAGACACTTACACACATGAATTCAATCTAGACCAGGGGTAGGAAACCATTTTGAAATGTTCTTGTTTGTTATTGTTGTGCCAACAACAATATCAACATTCATTATGACTCCACATCAAAATGAAAATATCCAACAGATCTGCAATTTTATTCCATCCATAGCATAGCAACATGAACAAACATTTTCTCCCAAAATCAGGACATTGTAATTATATATCAGCAGTAAATGTCAAAAAGGAAGAATTAAATGTAATTAACAGAAAAATATGAGCAGTAGGCTACAAGAAGACATCCTTAACATCCACATCTGAATCATTAACCTACCAACCTTAGACCAATATTGACAAATCAAAAATAAACTTAAATTATGCACAGTTCCCATTTCATCATACTGTTTTCAAATGTAAAAAATTGAGAATTAAGTGCAAAAAACAGAAAAATATGACTTTCAAAATAAACCTTTTTTAATGGCTTCTGTGTCGCTCTGTGTACCGATCACACCGAGACGCGTCGCCAGCAAAACCATTGTTTTCCTACGGTACGGTGCGCCTGACACGCCAATCAAATCAATCAAGAGGAAGGAAGTGACAGGGGTGGCCTTTACAGTAGAAAAGCCCGCCTCTGTCACTTCCTTCCTGTTTTGATGTGGCAGCAAACGAACAGCAACGGTACTCAGAGCTCAAACTGACAGCTGCTCAGCAGGAAGTCCTGCAGGAAGCTCATCATCCAGGCAGAGCTCAGGGAGAGATTGTTACTGCTCTTTTTTCTTTATATCGTGAACCCAACCTCTCCACTTTTTATTTTGTCGTTTTTCCTCCTCATCTAATAATAAAGCAACAGCAAGGGCTCGGCGTTTGCTCGAATCCATCTTGAACTTGTGTAGAATCGATTTTATCAACAAATATGAAAAGAAGAAAAAGTAAATCTCCCCACGTTCACCCAGCTTTGAGCTCGTCTGCCGTCAGACGTGAGATTATTCATCCAGAGTCGGATTTGTGAGACAGACAGAAAGACAGACGCGTAGCAACATAAACGGTCGGTTACCTGGTGCCGTCTGACTCGCGTTATCCAGGTGGGCGGGACTACGAGGGCAGCGTGCGCCCCGACAGGACACGCCTCCTCGATCCGCGGTAGCATGAAGCAGGAGACCTTGTTGTGGTACTAGTGAGGAGGAGGAGCACAGACCGATGAAGGATACAGAGAGAGGAACTTTAGGAAGATAAATAGTTGGTTTTCTAGGAACAAAATATAATTAAATGCAAACGTATCACCATATATAATAAATAAATGCATTTTGGACAGACATCTTATTTTCAAATGACAAGTGAATACGATGATCATGTACCATCATATTTAGCGATGGTGATATTTTTGCTCGTTTAACTATCCACGTATCCTGTTGTTGTATTCGATCCGCCTGAATACTTACTGCCTGTTTGCACCAGGAGCAGCTAATGGCCACAATCTCTTTACTGTGAAACGCAAACTTCTGCTGGAAGCCCTGTGAGAACGTGTGGGAAACACACTCTTTAAAGGACTACTGTGTAATACGAATAATAAAATGTTTTTTTAAATACAATAAAAAATATATATATATTAAAATATATATATATAGCCAAAAATATGATCTGATTACCTTCCCACATTGTCTACATTTGCCCTCCTGTCTTCTTCGATGGACCCAGTGGTGGCGCACTACAGGAGGCTTGATATGGACACACACACACACAATTACTATTTTTAATTATAAGACTCAAATAAATGTTGCTTGTTGATTAAACCTGCATTATGACAAATGGTGCCAAATAGAACGAATAGCAAAGCATTCTTGCAGAGTCTACTGAATTGTAATGACGATGCTTGGTATAGTATTATTATAGTATTATTATAGTTATGTAGTGTCATCACAGTGTCATCACATTGCAACACAGAGCAACACAGCAGCTTTGAGGACTTACTTCGCGGAAGTTCCTCGGGCCCCATTCCCTGAAGGACGGCTTACACCTGAAGTTTATCTGGAACAGAATACAAAAGGAAAGACTCATTATCAGGAATAATCATATTGGCCGGCTCATAGTGGTCCTTATCAAATCACATAAATAAGACCCATCAATATCCACTGAATCTATTGAACGGACAAACCAGCTTTTAAAGCTGTAGGCCTTCATGTAGGGGCAGTGGGACGGCCTACTGCTCCTTATCAGACGTTGTAGAGCTTGAATGTTGACACAGACACAGGCTCAGGGTTGGGTATACTGCTCCACGATGCCTACAGGTAAGCTGCGGACATTGGGGATCAAACCCAGTACCTTTTGGCTTTGGCTTCCAACACCCTAGCTACCCTAGAAGCAATAACCTTCTAACCCACAGAGATTTTATATCAATGGGTAAAAATATCCAGCAGTAGATTTGAATACGTGTATTTCTACAGTGGTCAGTCTACACAGTGTTGATTTGAAACCTTTAGACACTTTTTTTAGTTGGTGAACACAAACTAGTTTACTAGTTTGTGTTCACCAATTACGAGCGTACAGATCCCCAGGTCCAGCAACACGATCGGTCGAAACAAATATGAACAGAAAGAAAGGGAAACGCCCCGTTCACCCAGATTTGAGCTTGTCTGCCGTCAGACTTGAGATATTAATCTAAAGTCTAAATTGTGAGACTAGTCCAAATGTAATTGTGACATGTGGAACATGTCGGGGCTAATCCTAATGACTTGTTGCTAATCACAGGGCTGTCCCGATGAGAGAATATTGTCAGGATGGATTATCTGCACCATTAGCCTCCATCTGACGGCTCGGGAAGCCCGGAGCCAAATTAGTTTTGCTGTGTCTAAATGTTGCTGGAAATAGCCGGGCTCAGGAAATAATAAGTCAAACACACCCAGCGCGTGTGTATCAAAGCCCAATGTTACCCTTATAGCGATATAATTATACAAAAGATGGAAAAGATTGGACGTGGAGCTAGTGAGGAGAACCGCTTCCAGTTTTTCCAGAGTCTAGAGAAGAGTCCAAATGACCAAATAGTTGAGTAGTAGTTAAAAATGTTTTTAGTAGATACGGTGCTTTACATGCCAACCTCATATATTAATGCCAACCTCATAATACCTAATTTCCCGTCATAAGCAACATGTCAGATTTATGACTCCATATGTTATCGGACAACAGTGGACGTCTACAGCTCCAGGTAAACATCAAGCTGCCATTCACTTGCGTAGACCCTGTTGCTTGAGGTGGTTTCTATCCATCGTTTACTTTCTTTTATTTATTTTTCGCTGGACACCAAAGAGGGATAACTTGCAATTATCATCAGTGCATCCTCACAGAAAGTGCATTAGCGATTCCTCAACGATATCATTAGACATACACCCGTAAAGCCCTGGACGAGGCTCACCTTCTCCAACTGCTCCATGCAGATGGTGTGGACCACGATCCTGCAGGCCGCACACTTCCGCCGACTCACTGACTTTTGCTGGAGTGGAAACATGGAAGAGATCAGACCAGAGAGAAAATGGGATTGTGGACAGTAAGCACTTTATAAGGACTACTAAATCTACAGTCGTGTTGTACAGTAGTGTACATCTACATTTCTACTACTCTTATTGCGCATATAGACAACATTTCTGGATGTTTTATGGAGTTGTATTCTTATTACGTTTCAACCGTTTTATTTATTTATCTCTTTTATCTCTGCTGTCCCGGATTTCCTGTCTGGGATTAATAAAGCAGCGTCTTATCTCATCTCACAGCAATGGCAACACTGACCACTAGGGGGCAGTGATGTATTGCTAAAATCATACACTCATACACTATGAATTATAAATATCATGAGATTGTATATTATCAGATGCAATAATAAGCAGATAGAATTATAATGTATTAATTATAAATATAATTAATTATAATGAATATAATTAATTGTTTAACCCAAACAAAAATATTTCAAAATGTGAGTGAACATGTTTGTGGTTGTGTATTATGACAAGACAACAGTGAAGTGAAGACACAGGGTTTATTGCAGAACACTGACCAGTGTTTTGGCAATGCAGTGCTGTTCTCCTACGTAGCAGTAGTCTCCAGACACATGCGTCTCAAACCACACGTGGTCCCCGTACACGGCCGCCTCCTACGAACACACAGAAGAGAATACGGACGTAGTGAAAACTAATGACGTACATGTACAGCGAGGGTGAGGACATGAGGCATAAAGACGGCTCGTAGATGCGGCATGTGGGCGATCAGAATACCCTAGTACAGGGGTCGGCAACCTTGCTCTTTTTCTTTTTTCTTATTTTGGAGATCGAGGTGATACTGTGACACTGAAATAAAAATATATAATAAAAAACACTAAAATATGCGTCACATCCTACGTCTACAGCCCAGCCTCTTCCTGCTGCCTGCAGGTGGCTTAGTGTCCGACCCCCGGTAAGCGAACCATGGATAAATCCAAAAAAAGTCGAAAACCTTCCCAAACCCGACAAACTTGTATTTGAAACATGAGGAAATATGCATTTGGAGTCCTGTCCGTCTTTGGATCCATGTATTTATGCGAGTGGGTTTTCTCAAGCATGAACTACATAAAATACAAATATCGCTCGCGCTTCAGATGACAGCCCGCAGTCCTGTGTGAAGATCAAAGTCACGTCGTACAGCCCTGATATAGAGAAGCTCTGCAGTGATGTTCACAAACAGACATTAAATAGGTGAGAACACCATCATTTAATAGGCTATTAATTGGCACAAAAAAAAAATCTGAGCTGATGTAGTTGTGTTTTATGCTCGACGGTCATAATAAGTCATAATTAAATACAAACTGGCCTATTTTTATGTTTACTCTTTTTAAAGCTATTAGGCTGCAGCTATACGTTTTATTTATTTCAAAAATGTCTTTTTATTTTATTCATTTTCCACAAATAAGGGAAGGACTCATAGGCCTGCATAGTTCTGTGTTTTATTTCAAAGTAGGCCTACACATGCCAGTGGGTTTTTTTCTCCACTTCATAAGAGTTTGGTGTTTTCCTTTCTTATAACTGGTAAAAACAGCAATAAAATGTCAACAGTTTTCTTTTTGTAGTTCTATAATTTCATAAATGCAGTTTTTTTTAATATATAATATAACTATATATAAAATGTTATATGCTGTGTTATCTTCATTTTAAGGGTCAAATAGGTTTTGCGGCTCCAGGTGAATTGTATTTGGTGGGAGGGGCCAAACACGTCTCTTTTGAGTAAAGGTTGCAGACCCCTGCCCTGGTATTACGCTGGCGTTATTATAGTCGTATTCAAATAGTGTTTAGACAAAAGTGTTTTCACAATGATTCCAGTGCGCTTGTACTGTTCCCAGACACCCTGTACATCACACACTAAGACACCCTGTTTATTCTTCGCTAGTGTGTCACATAGACACACTCTCTAACGCGTGACATAGACACACTCTCTAACGCGTGAAATAGACACACTCTCTAACGCGTGACATAGACACACTCTCTAACGCGTGACATAGACACACTCTCTAATGCGTGAAATAGACACACTCTCTAACGCGTGACATAGACACACTCTCTAATGCGTGAAATAGACACACTCTCTAACGCGTGACATAGACACACTCTCTAATGCGTGAAATAGACACACTCTCTAACGCGTGACATAGACACACTCTCTAACGCGTGACATAGACACACTCTCTAATGCGTGAAATAGACACACTCTCTAACGCGTGACATAGACACACTCTCTAACGCGTGACATAGACACACTCTCTAACGTGTGACATAGACACACTCTCATTAGACATTAGACACCTTGCATCGACCTAAAGCAGTGGTTCCTCCTGCCCCCCCACACACACCTAC
Source organism: Melanonus zugmayeri (assembly GCA_900302345.1). Lineage (NCBI taxonomy): Eukaryota > Metazoa > Chordata > Actinopteri > Gadiformes > Melanonidae > Melanonus > Melanonus zugmayeri. The sequence continues at coordinate 16,731 of OMKN01031940.1, read as the reverse complement.
ACACACCTAAAAAAACAAACCAGGTGATACTCCCTTCAGATTAAATGAATGGAGCTCAGCAAGGTGATGCATTGAACAAACAGCCTGTTTTTCAATGCATATTTACAGAACAGCAAATCATCAGACAAATCATTTCCTGAACATACAGCACACACGCTATTAAAAGACGTCCTTGTTGCCGTCGTCAAAGCATCATTTTTTTCTATAGAATTGCCGTGATGCGCGGTTGGTGCGTGGACAGTCCACGCACGGCCATTTATAGTCACCATTTTGCCCTAACATCGTGGACACACAGTTCGCACACTCTTCTTGCAGAGCTTCCCCCTCACTAAAATACATGAAATTATCCCTGCCATCCCGTCTCCCTGCACCCCCCCCTGCAGTACCCCTGCACCTCCCACTTTGAGAAACACTGTCCTAAAGTGAAACATTAATAACAATGCAGTGAAACCCAGACTGAGACGGCCTTCACGTCTCCGCCTCCGCATCCCAAACGCCTTTTAGAAAGATCTGAACCCGGCGCTAAGGGAGCGGGTGTGGTGCTGGTGCAGTACTCACACTCCAGTCCACGGTGCTGCTCGGGGTCCTGTCTGCGTCGACTCTGTCCAGGGAGGACGTGCTCAGCTGGTAGGGGAGGTGATGGAGGCCTGTTTTGGCGATCGCTTTCCTAGAGACGGGCAGAGGGATGGAGACAGAAAGGTCTGGCGGTGAATGACAACGAAACGAGAGAGACAGAAAATTTGTCTCACTTGACCGTGTGAAATGAAACACTAAACACACTAGATGACATTTGCCTCCATGTTTGTTGTATGCATGGTACGTTGTAAATTAAAAAAAGAAGAAAAAAAAAAATAATAATAATACAAATAAAAATTAAAAAAAAAACAAAAAAAAATAATAAGATATATATATATATATATATATAACAAATCAAAACTTCTAAATAAGTAAATGACGATGCAACGCCATCAACAAAGAAAAAAGACGATAGGAGCAGTAGCGAGAGTAAAAAAAAAAGGATTGGACAAAGTGATGTTGAGCTGTGTATGATTTAACCTGACACTACTGTGCATAAGTTGCTCGTTTCCTTCTGCTCCAGGCCTTCCTAATTGGATATTGCAAATATGTGTTTTTCAAATAAAAGTTTCATTATATTGCCATAATGAGGTTCCTGAGACATGTCTATATAATTTGGTACTTTATCAAATAGTGTTTTCCGTAGATTGTGATAGAATGGACAGTACAGTAAGAAATGGGTTTCACTCTCTGTTTCACCAAGCTCACAATAGTGACAGATCCTTTGATCTTCCTCAGTTCCCGTGTACCGACCTGCTTCAATATGTAATGGCAATATCCCGAAAAGGAACTGTGCACAGAGAGAGCGCTGGCTCTTGAATAGATCATACACCACATATTTTTCACAGTCATAGACAGTTTTAAACAGACAGTAGGTTTGTAACTTAGGTTTGTGCAGGGATGGGAAAAGTACACGCATTCTGTACTTAAGTAGAAGTACAAGTACCTGTGTAAAAAACGACTTTGGTAAAAAGTAGAAGTACTGATTCAACTATTTACTCAAGTAAAAGTAACAAAGTACAGGCTCTGAAATGTACTCAAGTATAAAAAGTTAAAAGTATTTTTTTAATCGGCCGTTTCTGTGCAACGCTAATAACCTCGCTCGCATTCCACTCACGTTCAGATTGTTGGGGGGGGGGGGGCACTCGGATTTACCTTTTACTTTTTGGTTTTGTTTTAAAAATGTAACGAGTAGAAAGTACCAGTATTCGTGTTCAAATGTACTTCTTAAAAGTACAAAGTACTCCGAAAAATAAGTACTCGAAAAAGTACAAAAGTACTGAAACAAAGTACTTGTACTTCATTACTTCCCATCCCTGGGTTTGTGACAGATTTCTTCTACCCATTTGCTGTTGTACTTCCTCATGGCAAGTTCCTTGAACATCCCCACGTCCACCTTCTGTCGGTGGATGTAGAGATGTTCAAGCCCATGCTCATGAAGAAGCCTAAACATTTCTGACGCCCACTCACCTCTAGTTACAAGATCCCATGTAAAGATTTTACTCGCTGTTCTGTCAATTGGCAAATCTAGCATACGATTCCACAAGCTCACCATATTTGCTTTCCACCTGACCTCACATGGTTCCCACCCCATATCACCATTGATAGCAGATATGGGAGCGTATTTGTGGACTCCTAAAAAGTATCTCA